>BDMB01000021.1:591196-904375 GCA_016859785.1 Macrotyloma uniflorum
TACGCTTGCATACCTGGAAATCCTGTAAAATTCACTCAGAGTTAGTGCAGAAACAATGGCATTCCTTGCCCTTACATCGTATTGTGCCCTTTTGTTTCCATCAGGAGTCCATTGTAGAAATCACTTTGGTGTTGAGCCTTCAGCTGGAGTTGTCCTTGGCACGAACGGACCGTTTTGAACCGCATCCCAAACTCCATAATCGAGAGTCTGAAGAAAGATCTCCATCCTTGCCTTCCAGAATGGGTAATTATCCCCTTCAAAGAGTGGCGGTCTGTTGATCGACGCTCCTTCCCTGTAAATCTGGTTCTGCATAGACATCTCACAAGATCGATTAGAAGTATCTTATCAAACCTGGCTCTGATACCACTTGTTGTCAAGTGGCATCAAGAGCGGGGGTGAATTGATGTTAAAAATGAAACCTTTTAATTTAATTTCCTCAAAAATTAATCCTCTTGATTATTAATTGTCTTAGCAGATAATTAAATACGCAACGGAAAATTAAATGAGATAAGAGAAAGAAGAGACACCCAGAATTTATACTGGTTCGGGTTATATCTTAACCCTACTCCAGTTCCCAAATCACCTCAAACCATAGATGATTTCCCACTCTTTATATTTTAATTCTTCACAAATTATAACCACCAATTACCAGTGAAACATGTAAAAAGAGAAAATTAAAATACTAACTATCTCTTGAATCCACAAGAGAATATCCACACTTCCTTGAGTCCCACAAGGAAGTAAAAACCTTCCTTGAATCACACAAGGAAGAAGACTTGTCTCCTCTGAACAGCCTCAGAGGAAAGTCAGAAAACAAAAGATGAATATCACCTGAATGTGAGGATATCAAAGTTGTGGCACTGCTCTGCTCAGGGTTTCTCAAAGATCCTTCAAAGATGATTTTCTTCTGAAAATAATATTCTCTCTTTGATAAAAATGATAGTCTTGTGACTCAGTTCAGGAGAGCAAAAAGATTCAAATGAAAACGTATTTTTTAAAACTCATTCAATAAGAATCAAATATATAATATTTTTCTACTGTTTTAATTTGAAATAAGATGCACAGAATCACCCTCCAACGTTCAGAATTATATAAAATATATCTCTATATTTTCGGAGGATTCTGTGCAACGTTCATAATTTTCGAAAATCCTTGAACATAATCGATTATCTAAATTTATTAATCGATTATCCCCGTGCTAAAAAACTTTTCAAAGCCACAGATAATCGATTATATAATCGATTATTCTAGAGATGCATATTTTCCAAAAAGCTCATAATCAATTATGTAATTGATTAACACAGCAAGTATCATGTTTCTGAACAGCTCATAATCGATTATGTAATCGATTATTACAGCAAAGCATCATTTTCCTGAAAAGCTCATAATCGATTATGTAATCAATTATCACAGAAGCATATTTTCTAATTTCACAAATGTAATCGATTATCTAATCGATTATTACAAAAACACAAACTTTTTCATTTTCACAAGGCATAATCGATTATCTAATCGATTATTCCAGTAATAAAAACTTATTTTCCAAAAACCCTGTTCCATAATCGATTACTCAAAACACATAATCGATTAGAGTGTTTGAAAAAAGATTTTATAATTAATTGAATTTTACTTTGAGAACCTTCTGAGCAGAGTGATATTTCCTTTTTTATTCACACTTCTAAATCTATTCTAAGGTCTTCTTTGATCCTTTATTTCCTTCTGGTCTTGATATCTTGAATACTTTTGCACAGTTTGATAATCTTGATCATTATGAAAATACTTTGAACAGAATGATAGCAATCTCCTTCTGTGATAACACTAACACTTTAATAAGTCGACCAAACAACCTAACACCTCAATAGGTTAGCCTAAAATCCTAACACTTTGATAGGTTGATAGGTTAGACAAAAATCTATCACCACAATAGGTCAGCCAAATGCTTAACACCTTAACAAGTCGATCAAAAACCTATCACCTTAATAGATTGACCAAAAACCTAATACTTTGACAAGTTAGCCAAAAACTTATTTCCTTTTACACCTTCAAAATACCTCTTCTACAGTCACCTAAATCAATCAAATCAGCCAAATGGATCAAAAACTTAAATAACTCAATAGAGATTGATCAAGTTAGCCAAAAATCTCCTCTACCACCAAAATATTATTCGCTTTAAAAATAAAAAATCAAAATTATTATATATATATATATATATAAATACATAATCATCATACAATTTATTCATTCAATAATTTTTACATATATTATTTTTTAAATAATATCTCTCCTAATAACTTTTAATCAATCTTCTTATAAGATATTCTTATTTAATAACTATGTCTTAAATTTTATAAAAAAAAAGGAGGTAACATTCCAATAAAAAATTTATTCTTCAAACCTTTAAACCTTTAAAAGAATTATGTAGTTAAAATAATTTAATCAGTTTAAATATTTGTATTAGAAAAATTATATTTACTAATATTTTTTATTTTTTACATTAAACTAAATATAATTAATTATAAGGACTAAAAGGATAAAAAAATATCAGTAAAAAATGTGTAAAAACTAAAATCACATTTACATGAATTAAAAAATATTTAAGTAAATATTATTAATTAATAATGCATACTAAATTAACATAATGTAATTCAGATATGTTTGATTCAAATTAATCTCTTTGAATTTAATTTTAGTATAGGCCCAAATTATAGAATCCAACCCATATATATAATTAACAACCTTTTATATATGCTTCAATATCAACCATTTCACTTTCATGTTATAAATAACATTTAATTATTATACATTCATTCTCAAGTTCGTGGATTAAATATATTTTTATTCTCTGAAATGTATTTATATTTTATTTTTAATTTAAAAACTATATATTTATATTTAAGATTTTAGTTGTAATTCTTGTTATTTTATTCCTTATAAAATATATATTAGGTAGTAAACTGAATTAGTAAAATAACACTTTAATAATAATCATCAATAAATTTTGTTAATCTAATACTTGAATCATGTGATAAATAAAATTTTTAATCATCAATAAATTTTGCAAATCTAATATTTTAGTCATGAGATATTATTGTGATGATATATTCATATAATATTTTCCATGATTTTTTTGTTACACAAATAAAAAGTTATATGATTTAGATATTCCTAATAATATATAGTAAAATAATATCAATTTACTTATATTTGTTTATTGTGTGTCATTCAGATAATGTTAATTATCTTTTTGGCAAACTTCTCATAATTTTGTTCTTATCTTTACAGTAGCCAAAGAATCTCAAATTTTCTGCATTATTTGACAGTCTGCAACCCATCTCAGCATATGTGGGCCAAAATTGGTTTTGTTTTTGGCAACTTCTTTCAAGAAGAAGATCATATTTGTCTGCAGGAATAGAAAACTGAACCAAAATAAGGCTAATAGTTAAGGTTCTCTAGATAAGAAAAAAAGAAATAGGTAAAAAAATAAAATAGACAAAAAAAAAATGGTAAAAATATGTTAGAACATTTGCATTGAGTAAAGTAGACAATCTGATGAGATATTTAAGTAATGAAAAATTAGACACTTAATTCAAATTATTTCAGTTTTTAAAATATCTTATTTAGATAAAATAATTAAGAATTTTACTTCTGTATTAATAGAGTATTTCAATTAATAATAAATATATAAATTTAGTTTAATATTAAATAATATTTCGTTATAATTTTTTTAGCTAAGATTAGTTAGAATTAATTAAAATTATTCAAAATTATGAGTAATAAATTGAAATATACAATAGTTATAAATTTATGTGTTTATGAATTTCACACCTAAAAAGTTAGTCTTTTTCTTACTTATTTAACCTCATCAATGGATTTGTTAATAATACTAACTTCTCATTTAAAATCACCATTTTCTTTTCCAAACCACAATTAAAATCATCATACATGTCGCAAACAATGCCATTTTTTCAATCATGATTCTAGTTTGTTGGATGTGTGAGTCTAAGCAAAAGTGGGTTTGGTTTGGTCATATGGAGAGTGAATTAGGGTTTCCATTAAAACAAGTTTGACAAGTTCTTGACTTTATGTCATCATGGGTTTGGGTTATGAATGTGATATGTGTAATTAAAAAGTAGATACAAATATTAGGGTTTGACCCATTCTCATGGAATCAAGATGGTTGTTGTGTGGTAGAAGAAATAGTAAGATTGAGATTATGGGGCATGAGACTTTTGAGGGAATGATTGATATGTTCAAAATGGAAGATTATGTTAATGCCAAACAAAATTTTTATTCATGAATAACATATTAAATTCTCATTAATTTAGATTTATTCAAATAACTTTCTCAAATAACTTTCTTAATATCCAATTAACAATCAATCACATAATGAATAATTAATCTTTAAATATTTAATTTTTCATAGCATAATTCATAAATAGTGTATGAAGAATGATGATAGAGAAAAAAAAAGGAAAAAATAAATAAATCAATCTAAAAAATAGAAAAGAAAAATACTAGTCAAACTTTGTTTAATCTATTTATATATTTTTAACTAATGATACATAAATGAATCTTGATCATAGTTATTTAATATTTTATGTAATAAACTATTAATTATTATAGAAATATTGTAAGAGAGTACGGAATATTTAAATGCATGAAATGTTGCCATTTAAAAAAAAAATCTAATAGTGAATTGCGTTATGTGTAGATGTAGATTTTACACACACACAAAAAACTAATAAAATAAGTTTAAACAAAAAATTATAAACATATATATTATGTATATATACATTTGAAAAGATTATTAATATTTAATGGTTCTTTTTTTTATTATTTGTAGACTTGCATTATCCAATCATAATCATATTTTTATATTTTAACAATAGAAATATATTTTATAGAATTTTATTTTAAATTTGATGTGAATTAAGTCAAATATATTATATAAAAAAATTAATATTAATGAAAATTTATTATTTAATGTTATTTACTAAAAAAACTATGGTATTAATTTTTTTCCTAACTACCAAACTTATATTTTCCACATCATTCTCAATCAATTGTGCGACATTTCATTTGTGGTGTGTTGGGGAATTGATCAATTCCGCATCTTTCATTTTCTCTAACTACTTTTGATTAGGAACCAAATTCGTTTAGTTTTCAATCAATAATTTAAATGTGTCCATTAAAAAATATATCTCTATTTCTTTTAAATAATAGTTTAAAATTAAATAATAGAAATAAAGAAAAATATCAAAAATAAATTTATTAATTTTTTTTAATAATACCTTTATCTTTCTTCTCTTTCTATTGTAAATTTGTTTTGAAAAAAAAAAGTATTTAAAATATTTAAAGTATTTTTTCTCTATTTAACGAAAAAAAAATCCATTCTATAATTTTTAGTCCTAAATTTTTTGTTATTAAAAAGTTTGATATGAAAATTTATTATAAAATTTTGGCTTTTTTATAAAATAAAAATTTAACATCACACCTAATTTTTCTTTATATACTTTTAAATCTTAAAAATAATCATAATTCTACTAAACTAAAAAAAATATAGACTTTTATTATGTGATATCAATTTAAATGTTGAAATTCTAAATCCAGTGAAAGTGTTCAAGTTATTTATGCGAAAGAATTTTAATATATTTTGTCAAACTTAAATATGGTTGTAAAAAAAAAAAATAATAATAAGAGGTTGTAACAAACCCAAAATTTGCTAATTTATACTAAATTATTCGTAATATCTCATTATTTCATAATACTAATTCTATTATATTTTCAAAATAGAGTCTGATAAGGTCTGATAAATTTTTCAATTTTTTATAATTTAAAAAAATACAAGAATCCTATTACATGAATTTCCTAGTCCTATTATCTCTCCGTTGAGGAATTCTCTCCTGACATGGCACCTGCTTCCGTGTAAGGAACACGATCATAACAGTCAGACAAAGACACCAAACAAACAGGGTAAGCTAGAGGTACAAAAGAGCATGCATAATTATATAAACTACATAAGATATCGTCTATAATT
Organism: Macrotyloma uniflorum; assembly: GCA_016859785.1. NCBI lineage: Eukaryota > Viridiplantae > Streptophyta > Magnoliopsida > Fabales > Fabaceae > Macrotyloma > Macrotyloma uniflorum. Next base: position 597,234 of record BDMB01000021.1, read on the forward strand.
ACATCCAAGTGTAAGGGCCTACCTAAGGCTTTACACATAATCACATTCACATTCACACATCACATACCACATTTAAGACTAACGTCTTCCGGAAGACCATATGGATCTCGGACATCTAAGGCTAGCACCTAACGTATCAAAACATGGACCACGAGTCTTATAACGACCTGCTAACTGAGTCTTTTGCACCCCCAGCGCCATCCATGTATTCGGAGCAGGACCACGGGTCTTATCACGACCGGTTAACTGAGTCTTTTTCACCTCAGCGTCATCCTCTCACTGCTCACACAACATCAGGGTAGCCCCATCTAGCTTCCTCCTTTGAGTAACTGATGGGACCTCCATCGATCTCTCACCACATGTAGTGTCGGTCTACGTGACCGGGACTCACATTGAGGTCTGGATACCTTAGGCTATATCCCTAGATCCATACACACTACTCTACCACATGTTACATTTCATGCATCATATACACTTTTCCAAGAATCATACACACATAATGTCCATTATCATTCTCATTCATCACAGTTATATCTCATGCATCAAATATACTTTCTAAGAGTATCACATACATATTTAGATATACCAAATTCCATCAATTCAAATCAATTCCAAAGTAAATCAAACTGGGAGAAATTCACTCAGCGCAGCCCAGTCCGCTCAGCGAATAAATCCGCTCAGCATAAGCCTGCGCTGAGCGCACCGCGCGCTCAGTCCCTTGTTCTCCGCTCAGCGAATTTTTCTTCTGAGGATCGCTGTAAAATTCTGGCAAAATTTTACAGTCATCCCTGTAACAAATCCGCTCAGCGCAGAGGCCCTATGCTCAACGAATTCTTCGTAGACCGAGCTTAAATCAACATGCAAAGGGATCCGAAATACAGACAGACATCCAGAACAACATAGAGCATCACAATTTGCACAAATTCGAAGCAGAAACACAAATTTCCCAAAAAAAAAAATAAAAGTCAAAGTTTTAGCTTCCTTTACCTCAAATTCCTCAGTCCAATTAGCAATTTCTCCTATGAATCAACGCTCAGAAGCTCCAATTGGTCTTATAAGTGCCTAAAATTAAAGATCTAACCCATCAACACAAAATCCCCTTCTCAGGCCATGGGAGAAAATTAGAAAACTTATCCAAATTGAAAATTTGATCGGTCCAAGTAGATCTATTCTCCACAAGCTTCACAATGGTATACTTAGATCTTGAAAAGGATGAAAAGTGGGAAAATTGGTTAGAGAGAAGGTAGAAAGAAGGTAGAGAGAGTTTAAAGAAAAGATTTTCTAAAGAGATAGTAAACTTAAAATAATGAAGGTTGAAAGATTAAGTTTTTCTATTTATATTTCTTTTTAAAATTTTACCAATCACTTTCACCTTTTACTACTTAAACTATTATCTTGTTAGAACTATCACACATTGGATCATTACAATGTAAAATATAATAAATTGTATTGAAATACTATATTAATAAAATGGAAATTGTAATTCTAAAAGAATCTTTTAATTCTGATTAAATTTAAAAAAAATAAAAATAAAATAGATAAAATTTAATTAATATAATTTTGAAATTTTCAAATAATATAAATAGAAATAAAATTGAAAAGAAATTATTAAAAAAGGAAGTGAATATTATAAAAGGTTAAACGACAATTTGACTTCCAAACACGTAAATAAGTGATAGTTTAATCCTTAAAAAAAATATTTAATTTAATATCTCATTACGTAAAAAAAAGTGTAAAATTTTGTATCACAATTATGTTTTATAAGATTATTTTATTAATAAAACATAAAACATAACCTTAAGAATCAATGTACTCGAAGATCAATTTAATATGAAGTTTAAAGTTTACATATGCAAAAAAAAAAAAAAGCAAAAGATTAAAAATTATAAAAATCAACAATAAATATTATTTAAAATCGATATAATTTGTATGAAAAAAAAAATTAAAAATATTATTCTTTAGAAAAATTAAAACTTTTTTCTTTTAAAAAATAATTTAAATTTATTGAATTTAATAACCTAATATCACTTTTATTTAATATTTATTTATTCGAATTGTAACTGAATTTTCAAGAAATAGAATATAATTAGTTTTTATATTAATATATTAGAAATAAATTTTAAATATAATTTATTTTTACAAAATCAGTTTAATAAGATGAAATAATATATTTTAATTTAATATTATTTTTAAAGTAATATAAGATTTTTAATATATTTTTCTACGTTAAAGTCTTCTCAACTCAAATATAAAATTAAATATTAAATAAATAATTCGATAGTAGGTGACACAATAAGTTCAACAAGTAACACAATAAATCCAACAAATTTATTAAGATAGAGTCTGATACTAAATTGGAAATAAATTTTAAGTTTAACTCATCTTTACAAAATTGATTTAATAAGATGTGATTTGTATTAACTTAATATATTATAATTTAATCTTAATTTTAAGCGAGGTAGAATTTCAAATACAGGATTCAATTACATAGAACAAATAACATAAAATTCGATTTTTAAAAGATGATATTTTATTTCTCTTATATTATAAGACATGGTGTCGTGTTTTTCCCTCTACATACATGAGGGAAAGAAACCAAAAAGGCTTACCCTAATATCCAGAGACATGGTACTTGAAGATGGAGAAGTGATTCTTTTGAAAGAACCAAAAAGGGTAGCCCTAATATTCAGAGACATGGTACTTGAAGATGGAGAAGTGGTTCTTTTGAAAGAACTTAATTAATTTCAGCATTTCTTATGATGAGGAATAAGAGGAAAAGAGTGAGACCAAAAGGATAAAACCAAATCTTAGAACCCTAATAATGACAAGAGACACATCTAATTTGGCTATTTTATTGAAATGATGATTATCCTAATGCAACTACAACAAATGATTAATGTGTCACAGGTCCACCATAGCACTATCAGATTCTCACACCAATTATATATAGTTTCAATCCTTTCAAAACCAAGCACTTTCTTATCAAATGTAAACAAGACAAATATCAATTATTTAGGTCATATATGGTTTCTCCTTTCAAAAGATCTATAAATTTGTTTCATGAACTAATTGTTGTCTTCATATTTTAAACTATTTATATTCTTTAAAAGTAATTTATTTACTTTTTCTTTAATTTACAAGGTGTAAAATATATGAAAATAAAAAAATACGATTGAGAAATTATCGTTAATATTATAATTTTTTCTCTTATATAATGATAAAAAAAAAAAAAAAAATCCTACAAAGCAGCACTTAAAAGGAAATAGAGGCAGTACAAGCAATGATTCTACTAAGAATTTCGATTGGTTCTGTCGGAAAGCGTCTTGTATAGTAAATTATAAATATAATCCACATGAAAAACGTGAAAGTATGAGTCAGACACATAGTTATATTATTTAAAAAAAAATTATAATAATTTTATGTCTCAAAATCTGACATAAAATTATATATATATATATATATATCCAATAGCGGATCTAGGACCTAAGTTAGTAGGAGCAATTTAAATATTTTAATAAGGACAATAGATAATATATTTTAAATTTTTGAAAAAGGGTTAATTAAATAAATAAATAAAAATATAGTTTATTAAATATAAGGAAATACATTTGCATTCCTAAAATATACGTGCATCCGCCACTGTATATCTCTATTGTTCAAATTACGATTTTCATTTAGAAGTTTTTTTTTTTTTTTTTTTTAAATATCATAAGTTGCAATTAAGATAATTATGGCTGTTATAATAACATCATAAAAATATTAAAATATTAAAAATAACAATTATATGAATAATTGTAATTCATTTCATTAATCATTCATTAAAATATAAATTAGATATTTTTTTTAAAGAATCAGTGTTATTCTCAAACTTAAAAGATTATATGTATATGTGTGCTTTTGTAATATTATATTTTGTAACATAGTATTTTGAGTATATTTTAACTGCTTAACACAGAATACAATATAGTCATACAATATAGTAATCATATAACATATATTTAAAAACTTTAATTTATTTTCCATTAAAACTAAATAATTATACATTTTACTACTTGAACAAAAATATAATTTAATCTCATCTCTTCATCTCATAATTTTGTCTTAAACGATTATATTTTACTTGAATGAAAATAAAATTATTCTCAATCCTCCAAAATACTTTCACTTGAACAAAAGTTTATTATCTTAACTTTTTCCATAATGAAAAATATCACGATATTAACTTTATCTTGAAGGAAAGTTAATTATTTAAGCGAACTACTATTACCAAAAATTATATCTTCTACTACCACGTTTTTAGTTGAATGAAAATGTTTTTACTTATCTGATATACTTCTACACCATCAAACAAGCATAACATAAACATATCAAATGAACAAAATAATTCAAATATTATTTTAAAATTTATCTATATTTTTTTTTTTTTTAAGGATTAGAACAATAAAATCTACAATCCCTCATAGAAAGACAATCCTTTTATAAGAATAAATACATATATTATTTATTATTTTTAAATAATAATTATTTTTACTAGATATCCTTATTTAAACTCCATTTCCAAGTAATCACACTAAAAAAATAAAAATATAATTTAAGTCTTTACAATTTTTTTAGTAACAAAACCTAATATAGAAGTGATTTTTATTTCCTTCAAAACCCCAACTTAATAAAAATTTTAATTAATATGATTAAATCAATCTTGATAAATATAATCAATTAAAATTCTTTCTTATTATCTCAGTTTCTATTATCTTTCCTCCACATCTAAAATTGGATAAAATTTATTTAATTTAAATTTTAAAAAAAACTTTAAAAAATATTGTAAAAAGATAAAACTTATATAAAAATAAAAAATTTCAATCCTTTATTTATAAAATAAAATAAAAAAATCTTATTTTATTATATTCTATCATCATTACCCATGTAAAGAAATTATTTCAAATCAGTACAATTTAAATATACATAATATTAAATTTAAATTAATTAATCCAATTTTGTTATGATTATTTTTAAGATGTTGAACTCAAATTTAAATACACAATCCTATTGAATTTTGAAATCTGTTAGCTGCAAGATTAAACTTGTTTCCAACTTGTTCCAATTTAAGTGTCGAATAATGTAGTTATGGTGAGTGGATAATCTTCTTGCTGCCAATCAATCATTATGAGCACTACAATCGACCAGAATAAGAAATAAAAACACAAAAAAACAGCATGTAAGACATATTTTGTTAATGATTTACCTAAACTAAACAAAATATGAAAAATAAACATACATAAATCCAAACAAAACTGCTACATATTATATAGTAGTTAAGTTATAATTTATTACAACAAATATATTTCGTTTATAAGAAAGTATTAGAAGAGTTAAAATTTTATATTAAATAAAAATAAAAAAGTTAAATAACATATAAATTTAAAAAATATATAAATTTTTAATCTTAAATATTTTTATTAAAAATTAGAGTTATATTTATTTATATATAATTATAGTTTACTTTATTAATAAAATTCTATCTGATAACCCTCTCTTTATATATCTAATAATATATTTATTTAATTTTATGAATAAATATAAAATAATATATAAAAGACATATAAAATAATATATAAGAGACATTGTAGTATTTATATTTAAAAATATTCAACTAAAAATAATAATTAACAGTTATATAAAAAAAATATAATTTTATATTCATCCCCAAATTTTAAGATTAAAAATTAATATATTTTCTTTTCTTATATATTATATATATTTTTCAGTTTTATTTAATATGAAAATTTAATTTATCTTGAAATTTAATAATTTTTTACTAAATGAAATATCTTTTAAATTTTTAAAAGTATAATGAATGTAATTAAAGTAAATTATATTAAGAGTTATATGTATTATGTATAAGTTGAAAAAATAAATTAAAAGAAAATATGTAAATAAAGAAATAATTTTCTTTATGATAATAATATTATTATATAGATTTACAGGTTAAAAATTCTGCATTTAGATATTATTCATATAATAAAAACTAATGTTCAATTTTTTACTGAAGGTGAAAACTCGTGAAACCACTAATTCCTCACCGTCACAATGATAGTATTAGTCTTTTTCCCGACAAACGGAAACAAAAAAATGACAAAGAATCGGTGCGTGTCGGAAGGGAGTGTTTGGATTTCGTGCAATTTGAGTTTGACTCCGTTATTCTTCTGCTCCTCTTTTGTTGACCTCACACTATGATTGGTATAATAAAGAGAAAATTAATTTCACAATCTAAATCTCACCAACAACCAAAATAAAATAAATAGATATTAATAGAGGTAGTGATAATGTTCTAATAATAAAAATGATATTATTAATGGTAGAAATAAGACTGATAATGAGACGAAAAGTAATAACAATAATAATATAAATAATTACCATAAAAAATACTAAGATAATGTTTTAAATTAAAACCAAATTTACAATTTGCTTCGTTTGATATTGGAAACAAGCGTAAAAGTGTTTACAAAATATTATAAAGGTCCACTTCCATTTTTGTCGAAAAATGTTTCATTTTAAAATTTTACAAATTATAACCACAAATCATAATTGATTTTAGATGTAGTTTCTTCAATATTTTGTTTTAATATTATATTTTATAAAATTAAGTATATCGATATAATCTTTTCTTTTTATCAATGTTTATAAATATTTTTAATTATATAAAAATATATATATATATATAATTATATCTCGATATTTAAATTAATAAAATAATATAAAAAAATTTTAACATGTAATTAGAGAGATAAATAAGTATATTTAGATAATAATTTTTATTTATAATATTATTTAATAATATATTATCTTAATAAATTTGAATTATAACGAATATTACAAGGAGTGTCACATGTATTTTTTAAAAGATTAGACGAAAATTATAATTTTTAAAAAATTAAGTGAAAATAACATATTTATTAAACTTATTTTAGGTTTAATGTTATTAAATTTTAAATAATAAAATTGAATACCTTTCGGATATATATTATCATCATAACCATTTAGATTTTTTAATCTTATCTCATATATATTTATTTTTTCATTTAAACCTTAAATTTATAACATAAATATATTCTCAAATTATGCTAAATACAAGATAAAACATGGAGAGAGAGAGAGAAAAAATATTAAAAAGGGATAAGATTGAGACTAAACCCTAAACCAACCCAAGCAGCAAGGTGAGAAGAAAACGAAGAAAGAAGAAGTGTGTTTTGGTGAATGGTGAGTCTATTGTGTTACGTGCAGGGCAAGAAATTGATGAAATAAATTATAGAAAGAGGTACAAAATATCATTCAATTATGGAACAAAACAAGTCAAACACTTCATTATCGAAATAATAAGTCCATGCCATTTCTTCTCAGAATTAATTAAAAAAACAATGAAAGTTTGGTTACAATTTTCTTGTGCTGATCAAAGTATTTATAAACGAGATCTTCCCAGTTTCTAGGTTAATTGATAAGACAGTAACATAAAAATAAAAAAAATGTTGCTTCCATTAATGAAATTGAAAAGATATGTTTAGATTTGTCTGTCTTAGTTTTAAATTTTAGATTTAATTATATCTTTAGTTTCTATTTTTTTAAATTTAATTTTAAAAATATTTTAAAATATATATATAGATAGATACACAGATATAGTTCTTTGGCACTAAATTTATTAGATTCAAATAAGTTTTACTGGATTTAGACTTCAAAGTTTAAGAGTTTAAGATTTAAATATAAGATTTCGTATTTAAATTTTAATATTTAGTTTAAAATAATATTTAATTTCTCAAGTTTAATGTAAAAGAACTAACATTAATTTTTCAGTTACGGAGGATTAAAAAAATTAAATTTAAAAATTAAAATCATAATTATTTTAAATTTTAAATTAAATACTTATTCAATAAATTATATTTTCAAATATATTTACATAACTATTTTATTTATAATATAATTTATATTTTAAAATACTATTTATTATGAATTTAATTAAAATTAAATATTTTTCTTATGTAATGGATAAACTAAAATTTTAAATTTAGTTTAAATTAGATATTTTTTTTAAACAAGAAACTTCTCCCATTTTTCACATACAAGATTTAAATTTAAGGAGAATAAATTCTCTATCATTTCATTTTGTTTATCTATCCTTTGAGGAATCCTTACAGTATATTATTTAATAATTTTTATTATATAATTTAAATTATAAAATAAAACTTAAAAAAAAAAACTCTATTTAAACTATAATATAAAAAATAATACTATAAAAAAACACAAATGAGTATCGTGTCATCTATCATAGTATTTCATTATTTCATGGTCGTTGTCTCACCAATAAAACAAAAAAAAACATGGTTTCGTTTTGAACACTTCTTTCTAATTTCATTCACTTTTGTTTCTTCCCAGATTCGGGTTCCACGTATCTCGTCTCTCGCAATGACAACAAGCAATTCATTCCAACTCAAAATAAAAATAAAATAAAATATAGTATCTTAATTTTTATAAACAAATGTATTTTCATTCCTTATATATTTTTAATTTTTATATTTTTAAATTATTAAATTTTGACTTTTCATTTTAAAATTATATAATTTTAATAAATTTTATACTTTAATACTTAATAATGTTTTTTTATAATTATAAAATTAATAAAAGGATTAAATTTATATAATACGTAATTTTAATCATTTTTCATATTTAAATTCAATACTTAATAAGTTTACATTTTTTTAAATTTATAAATTAGTTATCAAATTTTAAGATATAGAATTAAAATTAAATTTTATTAAAATTGAGAAAAACATATTTAAATTTTTTTAATATATAATTTTTTTATTTAATATAATAACATTTAGTATGTTACATTTTTTAAATTAGTAACTTTAATTAACTGTTCTAATTGGTGCTATTTGATAATTTTATACTATATTTGTTATTAAAGAAATTATATAAAAATTGATATTTAAATAATTTTAATAAAATATTAAAATAAATAATTTATTTACTATGTGAGTTGTGGAAGTCAATATAATATATATATATATATAGTGATGATTAATGTTTTAATTTGGATGATTGAACTAAAATCATTACTTTTAAAAATTAATTATTATTTTTAAATGAAAAAATTATGAATAAGAAAATATTGAAGAACAAAATTATATTTTAGGCAATAAAAAAAATTGTCAAATGTCACCTAAGGAATAATCCGCAAGAAAGAAAAATAAGACAAAATATAACAACGTGAAAAATGAAGGTTTGATTAAGAATAAATTTCTCCAAAGAAAATAATAATTTAAGATTAGACCCCTGAAGCGTATTGATAATTCATAAATGTTCTATTTGATGAAAGCAACATTTTGAAAGCAACATTTTAGTTTTACTTGAATTTATCTTTATATTTTTTTTTTGTGAAAATCTTTTTAAATTAAAATCTGCTATCACGTGAATTTGAAAAGTATTTAAAAAGATTTTGTAAAATAATATTATTCATCTTCTAACAAAAGTAAATTATAAATACGTAATTATTGATAAAGATGTATATTTTCAAAGCATTAATATATTATTAATATATAAATAATAATAATAATAATAATAATAATAATATTATAGACTATAAGAAATTAAATTGTACCTTAACGCATACAATAAATATTGTCTTTTCAAGAAAAAATGCACTCTTATAATAGATATAAATATATTATATATAGTTATGTTTTTTAATTTTATATAATTTTATTATTTTACACAATATATATTTTAATGACAATTTTTATAATTAAATTATAAAATAAAATAAAATTATAATTTAAATCAAGATATATACTAAGATGAGATTTATTTTATTATAAAATTATAATATCATAATATATAAAATATTATCTATATAAATAATTTTTTAATTTTTAAAATCCAATTATTCATAAGAAATATGCACTTTAAGAAAATAATAACATTAAACTATATAATCATCCCTCAAAACTCAATTCAAACGGATTGTTATATTTAAGTATATAAGTTATATTTTAAATTTATAATAAATCATTTAAATTTCTATATAATATAACATTTAAATTGAGTTGAATATATGAATAAAAAAGCAAAATATATAGAGAATGGTAATTTATTTTTTCTTTTTACAAGTTGTAGAAGAAAATGTGATATACCTCTAGAATATTTAGAATTTTGAGATAGCAAAATGAAGAATACATTCCAAGTTAGAATTTTCTATTTTATAATATATTATTGTTTAGCCACAATGTACATTGTGTAATACTATAAATAAAAAAACATTGAGTTTTTTAGAAAATCTAAATTTTTTTTAAATATAATTAGAACACATTTATATTTGTAAAGATTAAAAATATATTTAAGTCTATTAATACTTTCATCACAATTCTCATTTAAATAAACACACACTTTATTTTCTTTAACTTTAAATTACTACTATTACTATACCAATAACAATTAAATACAAAATTTTTATAATTATGTTAACTTTGTTATATTCCTATTAAAAACAAAACATAATCTTAATTGTTTTTACTATTCTGTATGCAATAATGCATTATCTTAAAAGTAGATTTTGTTTATATTCTTCTAAATACCACTTCTAGATTCAAACCAAATAAATACTTTTATTTTAACTGTTCACAGTTTTACTCCATCAATTTATTCAATTTATTGAGTGTTTTATTTTTTAAAATATTAATTTTAAATATAAATAAATCTAAACTAATTTCAGTTTAAATCTATTTTATTTTTATAATTTAAGATTTAGAGTTTAGAAATATAATTTTGCTCTCTATACAATTTAATTTACAAATTTAATCTTCTAATTTTCAAAAATTAAATCATTTTTTTATTAATGTGTCATCTAATTACTTTAAGAAAATATTAAATGGAAGTGATAATAATCTCAATTACTCATAAAATATTAATAATGGATTTGACAATTAGCTTTAATAATTATTATGATGCATATATTAATATTTTTTATTATAATTGAATAGCATATTAATAAAAAAATCGTTTAATTTTTTAAATATTAAAGAAACAAAATCTACATTAAGAAAAGTAAATTCAAACCTTTATCTTATTTATAATTTATCTCTAAACTGCCATTTATTTTATATAGGCTTTATTTTCATCCACTTTTTTATGCTTTATGTCAAATTTCCTAAAAGAATAAGGCTTTTTTGGTAAATAAAATTAATACAATTAAATGTTACTATAACTTTTTTTTCTTTATAAATGTGAATTAATTAATTAATTAATTATCTTTTTCTTATATTCAATTTCTTATTAATAATTCACATCCTAATTCCTGTTTGCAGATGCATGCATCAACTTATTGTTTTTTTCAATTTTCTTCTTCAAAGTCAAAACCCGTGTGTTTTCTTTTCTATTTTTCTCTGATTACCCTGTTATTCATAATTAGCATTATTTCTAATTACACCTTATTATTCTCAATATTATCCAAAATTAGTTTAATCTTAGTTGTTTCTTCTTCTTTTTCAGTGCATTAATAAGCTGTGAAGCTTCCTCTAGAGAGAGAAAGAGAGACTTGTCTACACCATTGACGAGCTCCATAGCTTTCCCGCTAAAGGGAGAAGAAACATAACAACAACTTTCTCTTTCTCTCTTTGTTCCATATAACTTTTTGTTACTTTAAATTGTAATTTTCTTCCCTGCCTTAAACTTTGAATGCCCCATTTTGCCATGGCACTGTGGAAAAGTGGCGCAAATTTGAATTCTTCTGAAGGATAATGCGCGTCCACGGAGAAATGCGAGATCCAATCCGAGTCTTTGTTCAACACTACTGTTGCCATTTTCATCAAAGCTGCCATGTTTTTCTTCTTCTAAATGTTTCACACTTTGATGAATTATCAAACATGGTGAATTTTCACTCGTTATTGTTGGCCTCGTCGAACATTCTCTTCCCAAGTTGATACCTTGACCGGTTTTCTAGGCACCCTTTGACTGTGTGTTTCTGGGTGTTCTCTGCATAATTATGTACTTGATGCTTTTCCTCAACAGTATATATAGATATTCTAGCATTTAGCATCTCTGAACCTTTCTGTTATTTTGGTGTCGGCTTTTGTAATCTTCTTTTTCCTTCTTCTTCTGTGATCAGCCTTTTCTTTCCTTTTTTATTTTGGGGTTGTTGGTTTGATTTGTTTTCTTCAGTTTCGTTGACCCTAATGGGCAGAGGAGTTTTGAGTTTTTTGGGGTTGTGAATTGTGGTTTTTCTTGGGGAGGGGTTGTGGTAGGGTGCATTGAGGTTTTTATTTTTATTATATTTTGAAATTCGAGAGTGAGCTTGAGTTTAATAAGGACTTGGGGAGGTTGTAAATTTTTGTAGTTGGTGTCTTTAGTGGTTGGTGTTTAGGGGTGGAGCAAGTAGTTCTTCTTTCCAAGGGTGTTCTTTTTCTTCTTTGTGGCTGTGGATATTGGTGATTGAATGGTGGACTTGGGGAGGAGAAGAATGAGGGGTGAAAAGAGAAGGAAGTTGCATCTTAGCAAGATCTATTCATTTGCATGTGGGAAACAATCTCTCAAGGAGGATCATTCACAGATAGGAGGGAGAGGGTATTCCCGGGTGGTGTTTTGCAATGAACCAGAGAGCTTTGAGGCTGGGATAAGGAGTTATGCCGATAATTCTGTGAGCTCTACGAAGTATAATCTTGCTACTTTCTTGCCTAAGTCACTTTTTGAGCAGTTTAGGAGGGTGGCTAATTTCTATTTTTTGGTAACTGGCATCTTGGCCTTCACAAAGCTTGCTCCTTATTCAGCTGTCAGTGCTATCCTTCCTCTGATTATTATTATTGGAGCAACTATGATCAAAGAGGGTATTGAAGATTGGCGAAGGAAACAGCAGGTACTAGATTCTATCTTATACTTTGTCATCATAGTGGTTTGTGAGTTTATTTTATTAAAAGTGAGGTTCTTGAACCTTTTTGTCTTACACCCTTCAGCACAACTGTGTGGATTTCGAACGAATCTGATTCTCTTTCTAAATTTGATTTGATTTATAATTTGGAGCAACTTTAAGTATCTGTAAACTCTATTCGGGGATAGCAAGGACCCCATGGGTTGAAGACTATAGTAATTTTTGAAAGAAAATTGTTGTTTCTTGAAAGGTGGAGGGATATTGTTAGTTTGTAAAAAGATTATGTTTCCTTTTATGGAATGGCAGTTAGTTTATGGAAAATTCTAGCTATTTTGTTCAGATCCTTACTATGTCTTGTTTGACAAGGATATAGTTCTTAATGCTATTTTCCTGATTAAATTTAATACTGGAGTTGAAAATTCATAATAATTTTATACAATTACAGTGTAGTAAAAACTCAGAAAGTCCTAAAATAATATCTACAAAAAATCAGAAAGTCTAAAATAATATCTATAAAGTCCTATGCTAATATGATTGTGATTTTCTATTTTTTTAATTAAGTATGTATTTGAAATTAAAGTAATAGACCATTAGTTATTTATATTAAGAAAAATTAAAGTGCTAATTGTTTAGCATTGTTAGAGTTTATAACCTAGCTAGTGGAATCCCGCTGCAGGATATTGAGGTGAATAATAGAAGAGTTAAAGTGCATACAGGGCAAGGAACTTTTGAATATACTGAGTGGAAGAATCTGAAGGTGGGACATATAGTGAAGATAATGAAGGACGAATTCTTTCCTGCAGATCTTCTACTGCTTTCTTCCAGTTATGAGGATGCATTCTGCTATGTTGAGACCATGAACTTGGATGGGGAGACAAATCTGAAGTTAAAACAAGGGTTGGAAGTAATTTCTTCCTTACATGAGGACTTTCAATTCAGTGATTTTAAAGCAACAATCAAATGTGAAGACCCAAATGCAAATTTATATTCATTTGTTGGGAGCATGGAGTATGAAGAACAACAGTACCCCCTTTCTCCTCTGCAACTTCTTCTGAGAGACTCTAAACTTCGTAACACAGACTACATATTTGGAGCTGTCATCTTCACTGGTCATGACACAAAGGTCATTCAGAATTCCACTGATGCCCCTTCAAAGAGAACCAAGGTTGAGAAGAAGATGGATAGGGTTATCTACTTCATGTTTTGTATTGTGTTTCTAATGGCATTTGTTGGATCTATTTTCTTTGGCATTGCAACTAAAGATGACTTGGACAATGGATTGATGAAAAGGTGGTACCTAAGACCAGATGACTCTACAATTTTCTTTGATCCTAAAAGAGCACCAGTTGCTGCCATATTACATTGTTTGACAGCCTTAATGTTATATGGTTTCTTCATTCCCATCTCATTGTATGTTTCAATAGAAATTGTCAAAGTCCTTCAGAGCATCTTCATCAATCAGGATATCCATATGTACTATGAAGATGCAGACAAACCAGCCCATGCCCGTACTTCAAACTTGAATGAGGAACTTGGGCAAGTTGACACAATACTTTCTGATAAAACTGGAACTCTGACCTGCAACACGATGGAGTTCATCAAATGTTCTATTGCTGGGGTACCTTATGGCCGTGGTGTTACAGAGGTTGAGAGGACAATGGATAGTAAAAATGCTTCTCCTTTGATTGATGACACAAGAGACTCTCCTGTCAGAAATGCTCCCATCAAAGGATTTAACTTTACAGATGAAAGGATAATGAATGGAAAATGGGTTAATGAGCCTTCCGCTAATGTTATTAAGAATTTTTTTCGCTTATTGGCTATCTGCCATACGGCCCTAGCAGAAGTTGATGAAGATACAGGAAATGTCTCATATGAAACTGAATCTCCAGATGAATCAGCATTTGTGATTGCAGCGAGAGAAATTGGTTTTGAATTCTATAAAAGGACTCAGACTAGTTTATCGATGTATGAATTGGATCCAATTTCTGGTGACAAAATTGAAAGGTCAGTTTTTATCAACTGCTATTTTTCTTTAGTAGCTAGCTACAGTTTTAATGCTGCATTTTTCAGTTCTAATCAACATAAAAAGTTAAAATTGAATTCTCTCTGAAAAAGGCACATGCAATTACATATTAATAAGTCTTGAAATAACAGCAACTAATTGCAATAAAAAGTACTTGGATGTAGCAAACTCTTACTTCTGCTGCTGATCTTAGTCAATTATATAGTATTATAGCTGCACAGGGATGTGGAGTCCGATATTGATATTTTTCAACTCCTTGATTAACTGACCAAATATACGGAATAGGTGAAGTTATGTGTTTGAGATCTATGAGGACCACAAAGATGTTTTAATATTGTTTTACAACATATAAATGGAGGGAAAATATTCTTTTAGTTAAAATTTAAAATGGTTTGTGGATGAATGTCCTAACCATATTTCCACTTGGAAAATTTATTTATTCCACATCTTAACAGTTAATGTGGATGAAAAAAATGGTTAAAATTTTTTCCCTAGCCATCTTTCCATTAGGCATACTTATTTATTTTGTGATGGTGTTTGAAATTAGGGATTTCACAATATTCATGATTACAAATTCTGTTTGATATTTTCTAAAAGAATTTTTAAAATGCGGTATTCCTAATTCAAGTATTGTTTATTGCTTCTGCTTTTTGGAATCCAAGTAATGCTGAATGCATCAGATATACACTAACTAGTTTCCTGTTTCAGGACATACAAACTTCTCAATGTTTTAGAATTCAATAGCTCAAGGAAGCGAATGTCAGTGATTGTCAAAGATGAAGAAGGGAGAATTTTGTTACTCTGTAAAGGAGCTGACAGGTTTGTGAGGAACTAACCTGTGACCGTCATATATTGGTGTTCTTACGTTTGCATTTAAACCTACTGACCTGCCTTTTTATAATATTTTCATGCAGTGTCATGTTTGAGAGGCTTGCCAAGGATGGGAGGGAGTTTGAAGAGAAAACCTTGGAACACGTGCATGAATATGCCGATGCAGGTCTAAGGACTCTAATTCTGGCATACCGTGAACTTGATGAAAACCAATACAAGGAGTTTGATGAGAAATTTTCTCAAGCAAAAAATTCAGTTAGTGAAGATAGGGAAACACTGATTGAGGAAGTATCAGATAAGATAGAGAGGAGTTTAATCCTTCTAGGTGCCACTGCTGTGGAGGACAAGCTCCCAAAATGGGGTGAGTTAGGAAAAAGAAATGTTTACATACAAAGATATAACACTTGGAACTGGACTTTGAAATGACGTTTCTCATATTTTTTTAATAGGTTCCCGATTGCATTGACAAGCTTGCCCAAGCTGGAATTAAGATCTGGGTTTTGACTGGGGATAAAATGGAGACTGCCATCAATATTGGGTATAATATAGTGATTATGCCCTTTTACATTGGCTTGAGAATGAGAATCACTTCTCGAGATATTTGACATCAATATACTATTTCAGTTTTGCTTGTAGTTTACTTAGACAAGGAATGAAACAAATTATAATTCAATTGGAAACTCCAGAAATTCAGGCACTGGAGAAGGCTGGAGACAAGGTGGCTATTGCTAAGGTAATATAAATTTCAATCTTTAGTTTTTATGTATGATGATGTAGTTTGCATACTATGTGTAGCTTTCCATTTTAACGAAGTTATCATCTTTTATTATAATATACTAATAACATCTTACATGGAGAGTAGATGCATGCATTGTATTGCTTTACATAGGCGATAATTTGAATTTATATTCTATGGATTCCTCCATTCTAGTTTTACAAACAAAGCATCTTGAAAGAGTGATATTAATACTAATTACAAATAACTGCATTTGCATGGCATTGTTCACTTTTGTTTTAAAAGATAAGATGCGAGGATGATGATGATGATGCATGGATTCTGTTATTCTGTTTCTTTCCTTTTGTTTTTATACATTAAAACTTTTCCTTGCGTGTGTAATATGTTGAAAGGGAAGGCATTTCTTGGTGTGTAAGTGGCTTAATGAAACCTTAGTTAAAAGTTGAGGTTCTGATATGTCTAGGCTCATTCATGTATTAGGCTTGTAGAGAAAATATCCGCCATCAAATATCTGAAGCTTCTCAGCAGATTACTTCCTCCAAAGGAAACTCTCAGCAAGCATTTGCTCTAATAATTGATGGAAAATCACTTGCTTATGCTTTAGAGGATAATATGAAGAACATGTTTCTAGACCTTGCAATTCGTTGTGCATCTGTTATCTGCTGCCGTTCCTCACCAAAGCAGAAGGCACTGGTATGTTTCAATCTACTGTATTTGACATCATGTCCTCATTTTTCTAAATTCTGATAATGATTCTGGTTAGCATTTAAAAGTAATGTTTTATTTATTGGTTCCTCTTTAAAGGTCACTAGACTGGTTAAATCTGGTACTGGTAAAACCACATTAGCTATTGGCGATGGAGCTAATGATGTGGGAATGCTTCAAGAAGCAGATATAGGGATTGGAATCAGTGGCGTTGAAGGAATGCAGGTATTCACCAAATTAATTAACTATTTGTGGTTTGTTCTTTAAATATCTTTTGTTTTTTCACACAACTTTTTTAAATCCTTCTGTTATTATCGTTCCTCCCAGGCGGTTATGTCTAGTGATATTGCCATTGCACAGTTCCGATATTTGGAAAGGTTACTTCTTGTACATGGACATTGGTGTTACCGAAGGATCTCATCAATGGTATAGTCACTCTAATATCCACTTCTCAAAATTCTATCGATCTTGGGGATTTTTGGGAACTTTGAAATAATAAATGTAGTGGGTACTTTTTTTAAATATATGATTTTTGGTAACTTCCTATATTTTAAAAATTGGTTCTTATGGAAGCCAATTTTGAAAGAGAACTACTTAAAAACCTTCCGTATTCCTATTTCTCAGCATTAGCTAGATCTAAGGGTGGTTTTTTATTAAATAATTTTAGGAACCAAGGTCAATAAGCATGCTAATTTTTTGAATTTAAAATAGATTGCATAAGATTTGGTTTAATGCTAATTTATCTAAATTTATGTTAAACTTAAATCTAGGTTAAAATTGTTGATAAGTTTAGATCGTTTGTTTGAAATCTTTGAGTGCATTCATTTAATATCAATTGATTTGTAGATGAAATCTGATATAGTGTTAGTGGAGTGTTGGATAGTTCCATATTGTCTACTTCTCTTAATATCAATTGATTTTTAAATGAAATATAACAAAAGTAACCTAAACTTACTCCTAGATTATTTTAAACAATTCTAGACCACTAAACCAGTTTTAGGAGTTGCCAAATTGATTCATAGGCATTAAAAGATAATCTGAAAGCTTTGGTACTTATATTAACTTGTTTCATTCTTCTTCTGACAGATATGCTATTTCTTCTACAAAAGCATCACATTTGGCTTTACTCTATTCTTATATGAGGTGTATGCATCATTCTCTGGCCAACCTGCATACAATGATTGGTTTTTGTCGGTCTATAATGTCTTCTTTTCGTCACTTCCCGTGATTGCTCTTGGGGTCTTTGACCAGGATGTGTCTGCTCGGTACTGTCTGAGGGTAAGCTTACAGTTCATCCGCCCTACAACTTGCTATTGTGTTTCTCCTCTCATAATGATTTTGAAATGAAAATTTTCCTTTGTATATATAATATGCTAATGGATGGAAGAGTAGAGAGAACCCACCATACAAAAAAGATAACAAAACCTTGCAATAATTCATATGATTACGTCTACATTAGACCTAATTCTACATGTTGACCTAATTGATCTTTAGTTTTTACCCATTTTCTGGTTACTTCAGCTGCATCATGATATTGATATGATGACTTAGCATGCATATTGCCAAGGGTAGCAATAATGTTAAAACACAGAAGTCACCTATGTATTATACAACGTAAATAAGTCCTCTTCTGGCTGTACCCGAAGTAAAACACAGTATGCATTGATTTACTTTATCTTGGGCTCCTGGTTTACTTCTCTGATGCTCATTCCATTTTATTTGCATTTCACATGGCAGTTTCCTATGTTGTATCAAGAAGGCGTGCAAAATCTTCTCTTTAGCTGGCGTCGAATTTTCAGCTGGATGCTTAATGGCTTTATTAGTGCCATAATAATTTTCTTTTTCTGCACAAAGGCAATGGAGGTTCAAGCCTTTGATGAGAAGGGAAGAACTGCTGGGAGGGATATACTCGGAGCAACAATGTATACTTGTGTGGTTTGGGTTGTGAACTTGCAAATGGCTGTTGCTATAAATTACTTTACCTTGATTCAACATATTTTCATCTGGGGTTCCATTGCTATCTGGTACCTTTTCCTCCTGGCATATGGAGCAATGTCTCCCAGCATTTCCGGAAATGCTTACAAAGTCTTCATTGAAACTCTTGCTCCATCGCCTACCTTTTGGTTTGTGACATTGGTTGTAGTGATCTCATCACTTATCCCATACTTCTCTTACTCAGCAATACAGATGAGGTTCTTTCCCATGTATCACGAAATGGTACAATGGATAAGGTATGAGGGAAAGACAAATGATCCTGAATTCATCGCAATGGTGCGGCAAGGATCATTGCGGTCAACAAGTGTCGGTTCAACAGCTCGCTTAGCGGCTAAGGATAATGACTTTAAGGACACTTCAACTAACCATAGATAGTATATATCTTGACATATTCTTGTTTCAACTGTCAAATGGTGTATAGTTTGTGTATGCCAACTTTATTCTGCATAGAGTTATGGAATTGCTTACTGGCTTCTCTCAACCAGAAAGCGATGTTGCTTACATCAACTTCCTTGGTAATGGCATGGTGCACACAACCAAACCATCTTTTGGCTTTGAAGTTGGACGGATGAATAAACACGGATACCTAATTTTTTGGCCTTCTGAGGCTATCTATACAGTGTTAATTTATAGTCTGCTTTTTGTATCATAGATTGTAGCAGTTACCATGTATAGCTTGAATTCTTTGTAGGATTATATAGCATAGCTTCTTATTATAGAAATCAGTTCTTTCATTCCTTTTCTGTAATTCTTCTATTGCATCTATCATCTTAGAAATGCCTGCTTACTCCTTTATGATGCATGGATATCCCAAACATCATCACTTCTCGCAAGTTCTGTCTGAATACATCTTCAAACTGAATATGTTCTTCACCATTTCTACTTTTTTGAGAATATTTTTCTCAATATATCTTTGTTTACTCATAACACTTTCATCTACTCCTTACTCTCATTTCTTTCCTAAAAAACATTAAAGGGTAAGGTTTTGAGGAAAACCAAAAGAATGATGACTTTTTTTTCTTTTTAAAGTAAAAAGCTATGAATGAAGATCTGTTACTAGTTAGAAGAATGTTAAATTTTCACGTTCACCATAGTATGATAATTTGTATTACTTTAAGATTTAATATCAATATTTTAAATAGCTAATATAAAGAATTATGCCTGAAAATTGCAACTTCTTACCCCGTTATAGTGTATAAAACTCTCCAGAATAAAACCGAAACTGTAATTAATTCCATCAGAAATAGGACACAAAAGAACTGAATACAAAATCATCCTCCAAATGATAATAGGTAACATATGACTGCAGTTATCATCTGAATTTTGAATCATCAATCCATTACCTTCACAGATTGGTCCAGTATGACCAGAATGTCATCTTGATAGATATAAATGGAAACATCAAATTTGGGATGAACATCAGGTTTTTGGAATATGAAAGATCAATCATCTTTAAATTCAGAAGATTCTGCAATGAGAAAGATGCATCATTGATCAGAAATTTTTAAACTTTATAATTGGGAGCCTTAAACAAAAAGCTTTGCAAATATATAGGCTACATTTGTACCTGTCATTCATTCCTTTCACTCTTACCATCAAATCAATTAAATGGATGAAAAGTGGTAGACATTCATATTCTATTTGTATCCATTTTTAATCTACAAAAAATTCATCCTTAACAACACATTCATAAATTCATGGTAGATAATGCATGTGGATGTGTGACAATTAGATCCTAAATTTCAATAGTATTTTATTACATAAAAACATAATAATAATTTTGGGGTTTCATTAAACATAGCTTTTTGCACAAATTAAAATTCTATTTTCCTCATATACTTCAAAGTAATAGATGATTTTTTTATTTTATTTAATTAACTTAAAATATTACCCATTTGAAAGAGAAAAAAAAAAAGATATATAAATGCTTACTAGAATAAACTAAACTTAAGTTTAGAGTTGGTAAAATATGTTTGATTTAATGGATTAATTCGAATAATTTATAAAATAAACCGGATTAGGCTAACCTAACCTATAAATTTAAGTCAGGTTATTTTTAAAAATAATAATTATAATTTTAAGAAATAAAAAATAATATTAATTTATTAAAAAATATATTAAAATTTATATATCAAATTCTTATATTTAAAAATTTAAATTAATTTTATTTATGTGATTTAAATTTTAAAAAATTATTATTTTTTTAATTATTTTATTAGTTTTCTTTGAAACAAAGCCAAAATAGATAAACTTCGTGTAAATATATAATTTGAGAATAGAGTAATCTATATGCTAGCTAGAATAGTAAATAAATAAAATATAACACTAATATTTATTTTTATCACAAATTGGTACTAAATAAATTTCGAAACCAAACATTTCTCAAACGAAAACGGTAAAAATATTGTTTTAAATTTATTTCCATTTTTTTATTTCACAATTTCTATAAATTTTTATAGTAGAAATCATGTGTTGAAAAGTGTAGCTATTATTTTTGTTTTCTGAAAGTGAGAAATCTAGTAAATAGGTTACTAAAGAAATAAATTTGCACGATTATTTTAAACATATAATAGAAGTAAAAAATAAACGATATATCCTTATAGTTATTATATATTAACAAAAAGCGTATATTAAAAGAAGGCAAATAAAAATAAATAAATAAAAGAAGCAAATAAAATAAATAAATAAAAAACTAAAGAAAAAAAAAGATAAATAAAAAGAAGAAAAAATTAAAAGAAGAAGAAAAATAAAAGAAGAAAAAAAATAAAAGAAGAAAAAAAATAAAAGAAGAAAAAAATACAAGAAGAAAAAAAATACAAGAAGAAAAAAAAATAAAAGAAGAAAAAAAATACAAGAAGAAAAAAAAAATAAAAGAAGAAAAAAAATAAAAAAATTAACTTTTATCAGAGCCTAGTTTCGATCTAGGAACCTGTGGGTTATGGGCCCACCACGCTTCCGCTGCGCCACTCTGATATCTGATATTTGAAATGAATATTAATATTAAGTTTTATTTAAAATTTAAAAACTATTAATTTTATGTTATTATTTTCATATTGTGTTTGTGTCAGTCATATTTGGTCCTCGTTCCAGACTCATAAACCTGGTGGTATGCGGAACCGCATCCTCTCGTTCTCCACCTGTCGTTTACCACTCCATCACCGTCGTTTCCTCAGCCATTTCATTTCCGACCACCTATACGACCCGCCGTTTTCTCCTTCTCCCAAACCCCACAAAGTAAAGAAGAAAAAGAAGAATTCAGAAAACGGAGCTCCGAAAAAACCCGGAGCCCCACAAGTTCCCTTTCAATCGAACCTTCCATTCGACTTCAGATACTCTTATTCGGAGACCCACCCTCCCGTTCAGCCTATCAGCTTCCGCGAATCGCCCAAGTTCTCCCCGTTTGGGCCGGGCCGCCTCGACCGGACATGGACTGGCGTTTCTGCTCCGGTTCGGAGTGATCCGGACCGGAAGAAGATGGAAGAGGAGCGAAACCGGATACTCGGAGCGCCGCTTAGTGAGGTTGAGGTGGCACAGCTCGTCGAACGCTACCGTCACAGTGACTGTGTGAGACAAATCAATTTAGGTGTTTCTTAATTTTCTCAACTATTTTAAATTTTTCACGAAAAAAAGAAGACTTTTTTAAAAAAATAATTTTCTTCGTTGTTATTTTTTTTTCAATTTTAGATGGTTGCTCCCGTTATTTGTACTTCTGGATTAGTACACTGTACTGGAGGTGCTTGTGGAAATGCTTGAAGTTGAGAAGGGAAATGTGAACCAGTAATTGTAGAATCACTAAAACGAGTTTACTTTTGATTCTGGCAATTAATTAGAAGTTTATTTTTTAATAGTTATTACGAAAAAGTCAATAATTTTATTACACTTAAGAGGTCATGATTAGATGATGGTTTGAAAAATCTGAAGAGTAGTCACACAATTTCTATGGTGGTAGATGGTTATTTTGGTTCCGTGTGAAAGAACGAAAATTTTGATTTAGTTTCTCATTACTGTGATTTGCTGTTAAGTTTTGTGGGATTATTTTTCGTTAAATTTTAATGTTTAACAGATCAGTTTGAGGTTAAATTGTATTTTTTAGGATCGTTTGATACTAAGTTGAAAAGTCCATAACTCAATTTGTCATTAAGTTGAGAAAGTTCATAAACCAAGTTTACATTAAATTATATTTTTTGATGATCTTTTGAGAGAAAAATATGGAATTTAGCTGTTGATTTATTAATGGCTAAATTTGTGATGAAACTTTTTTTTGTACAAGTTGTGATGAAATTTAAATAAATATGTAAATTTGTAATAAATTACAAAGCTGTGAACATAAGATTCAGAAATAAACCTAATATTTGATTTGTGGTAGTTTTAAATTATAGGTATGCCAGATTTGTGGTTGCACCGTCGTTAATGGCGTTGGTAGTCAGGGTTACTGGGTTTGAGTGATAATGGAGGAGTGTAGAAGAAAGACAAGGAGGAAGAATTTGACGAGCTGAAGGAAGAACTTCTATAAAAAAAATTATAAAAAACTTTTGAAGTTCTTAGTTTTAACTTAAACTTTAAATAGTTTTTGAACATAAAAAAGGTAGGTCAAACACTACCTGAGAGTTATAACTCTTCACTTTTCTATCTAAAGAGCATTTAGAGAAGATAATTTATTTATGTAAATCAATGAATTGTTATGTAATTAGCTAATGATGTTTGTGTTGTGCTAGGAAAGGGTGGAGTCACTCACAACATGTTGGATGACATCCATAACCACTGGAAGAAGGCTGAAGCTGTGAGGATCAAGTGCTTGGGTGTGCCAACACTTGACATGGACAATGTTTGCTTCCACCTTGAGGTTAATATTGTTGTTTTGCACTTTTAAAGTATTGATCATTCATATTTAGACTCTCTGAATGCATTTCTTTTCCCCTGATGTGTGTGTTGTTGCTGTTTCCACAGGACAAGTCTTATGGGAAAGTTATCTACCGCAACATCAATATACTGCTTCTGTACAGAGGACGTAATTATGATCCCAAGAACCGTCCAATTATACCTCTCATGCTGTGGAAGCCTTATGCACCAATATACCCTAGGCTTGTGAAGAATGTAATAGAGGGTTTGACATATGAGGAAACAAAAGAAATGAGAAACATCGGATTGAACTCAGATCCTCTCATGAAACTGAGTAAGTGAATTATTGGGTATTAGGGGATCTGAGTTTAAAGTAGTATTGGATTGGTACATATGCTAATTTTTTTATTTCAATATTCAGCTAGAAATGGTGTGTATGTGAATGTGGTGGAGAGGGTGAGGGAGGCTTTTAAGACTCAGGAGGTTGTGAGACTGGACTGTACCCATGTGGGAAGCAGTGACTGCAAAAAGATAGGGGTGAAGCTAAGGGTATGTCTAATTGTCTATAGAATCATGATAAAATTCACTGTTTCCTTTTTTCTTTGTGTTGAAGATAGAAAGTGCATGTGGTGCTTAATCATTGAATAGGGTTCCTGTTACTGCAGGATCTAGTGCCATGTGTACCTATCTTGTTTAAGGATGAGCAGATAATCCTCTGGAGAGGAAATTTCAATGAAGAGCCACCTTCAAATTCACAAAGTCAGCAAGTAATACAAAGTTGATCTTCATTGTTATTTGAAATTACAGTATGGCACCGTTTCTTTGACTAAAGGATTTATTAGTCACATTTTATTCATCAAATAATAATTGAATGTTCAAGTCCATGTCTGCAGGGGGGAAATGCACCGATTCACGACTGAAATCCCCAAATCAATTTGCAACATCTTTGAAAACCAGATGGGAAAGTAAGAAATCATGTCTGCGAAGTGGAAAATGAAGCTATATCTGTTAGCTTCTCAGTAAATGTGAAAAACCACATCTGAGATGGAACCAAACCAAACATGCCATTGCTAGTTGCCCTCACTCATGTCTTGCAGGTTGTCTGACTTTTGTAGTTGATGGTCTTTATATGTGACGGGACGGTCAATTTTTGGTAGAATGATCAATTTTTTCTTGAAATTGTATAGAAATTCTAATTTTACATCAACTATTTGCAGTGAGGAATCTAGAATTTTTTTTTATGAGAAATAATCTATAATATTTTTATAAATAATATTAATATGATTTTACACAAAATATAGTCTCATAATACAATTTCTTTTTTATCCCTTTTATCTCATAATTTTATAGCAATACATTCGTTGACGGGGACAAGCAAAAATAATTAATATAGTTAGTAATTTAAAATAAAAAATTAACAATTTAAAAAAATTATTTTTAAAGATAAAACCTATCAAATTAAAATTTTACATGAAATGATTTCTTATTTGTATAACTTTTTGTTTATTATTTAAAATGCTATTCGTAACTCATAACACAAGCTAACCTATTCCTAAAATGAATAAAAACAACAACAGAGGCAACAATTCTTGCATTCAAAGCTAACAGAGGCACGCTCTTCTTTACAGTATATCATCATCATCCAACTTTATGCATAAAATAATTATAAGATTCTAAAACTTAGAAAACAAAACTGAGAGCTTTGAGCAACCCTGAAAAGAAGACTTTCTCATGAAGCAAGAATTTATGGTCTCATCTACCATCACCAAGTGGGATATGAATGAGTAGACTCAAATAACCTGTTTAAAACTTTAGTCTGGATTCCAACATAATAGTAAAATATTGTGCAGTGAGTATTAATTGGTTTCTCAAGACAATTTAATTTGATAAGCTTCCATCTTTTGGACAATTTCTTAGTTTCCTGCTATTAGGTAATACAAGATGCAGGTGATAAACTAAATTAAGCTACAAATGATTTTATGTTCTCAATACAATGTCATCTCAAATCTAATTTCTTTTATTATAATTCATCTGATTAAATGAGTTTCTCTATAGACACTTATACAAGAAAGAAATAAGAAATTAAAATTAATTTATCTATAACTTATTTCTAAACTAAATTGTACACATTCTTTCATATAATGTCACAACAAAGTCCATTCCTCCCACCATTCAGTCTCACGCAAAAAACATAAAGCTTCTTGCTCTCTCTCATTAGAAATTCAGAAGAATTTTTAGAAGGCACATAAAAAAGAGTCACACATCTATTCTATCATTACATAACAAATCAACTAAAATATTAATCTTTGTCATCGTGAGTGTAAAAGGTAACTTTTTACAAATTCTAATTACAAAAGCAAAATTGCTGCAAAAAAACCAGCTAATGAAAAGAATAATGAAATTCAGGCACAAGAATGAGGATTTGAACCCTATGCTGTTAATTCCACGATCAAAAGCAACAATGCACCTTAGCCATATAGATATATGCAACCACCAAAACCTCAATCAGGACCTCCCCTTGGCTTAGCTTCACAAGATCTTTAAAATAAGCTCTTCCAGTATGTACAGTAGTGCTCTTTCATGGATTCAAACTAGCATGGCTAAAAAAGTCTGTGCTATAATTTTGACTACCAAATGCCATCCTACGAAATAATCTTATTTCTTCAGATTGCTGTGCAGAGTCAAACACCTCGCTTTCTCCAAGTCGCATTCCATTAGTTAGATCAGAACCTCCTAAGCTATCAAAAGCTCTAACAACCTATGAAACAGAACAGTTCAGAAAAGCCATGTCAGTAGTTTGTGCATTTGCTTGTTGATATAATCAAAAGAACATTTTGCCACTTTTCCAACCAATATTTTACCTGTCCCATGCGAGGTCTCTTTGAAGCTGAATGCCGCACACAAGCCGCAGCAACCTCAATCATGCAATACAATTCACTCTCAACATAATTCTTTTCTAGCCTTGGATCTGCCAAACTACTGAATTCCTCAGTATCGATGGCATGACTCAGTAAAGGCCGAGCCTGAAAAATATAATATATTAGCATCTTTAAAGACAAACTAGACTTGAAAACATTTTAAGTGAATATGATTGACTTTTACAAGTTTAGACAGTTTCTGGCTGTTAAACTTACATAATTTTATGTTTTTGTGTATGCATGCACAACTATTGACACAACAAGTACACTACTACCAGGTCAACCGAAATGTTCTTTTTCGTAAGTAGAAGAATAAGAGCAAAGCAATGTCTAGTGGCATTAATTCTTCATCTTTCTTCAGCAAGATTGAAGACAAAAAGTCATGATCTTATTAAATTATGAAGTTCACTGAAAGTTTCAGATAAAAAGATATGAACAAAACTATTCATACTAAAGTCAACCAAAACATTCCACTTTTTTAGCTTGATTACAACCATGGCTATTCTACAAGGCTTGCAAAATAGTAAGCATTTTGTCATTCTTATCATACTTAAATTACTATGATAAATGACACAATTTCCAAAGGGAAGAAAAGCGAAATCAAGAAATAGATTTTAATCCCAAACATATGTTTTAATAGACATTAATATTAGGCTGCTCTAACACAAGATTATCAAAACTATAGCCATACTAGAAAAAGAGTGATCAAAGCAAGATTAGCATCTATATATACCCATTCAACCAGGCTTTCATCTCCCAAGGGTTGGGATACATCTACTGGCTTCCGTCCGGTAATTAGCTCCAAAAGCACGACTCCAAAAGAATATACGTCAGACTTCTCAGTCAATTTGCCACTTGAAGCATATTCAGGGGCAACATAGCTTTTATGAGGGTGGAAATCAATGTTAATACATGATTTTGCTCTAAATAGTCTGAATGGAAAATGAAATAGAGAAAAAGAAAAGAGAAGTTTGGAGACATATTAATGAATGCTCACCCAAAAGTTCCCATGACACGCGTGGTAATATGCGTATTTGCATCCAGAGCTAATTTGGCTAGCCCAAAATCTGAGACCTAACATTAAAAATTGGAGTACTAAGATTTGGATGGATATGAATAGAACAAACTATCAAACTTTGAATAAGTAGAATGACAGATACCTTAGCTTCACAATTAAAATCTAAAAGAATGTTTGACGACTTGATATCCCTGTGAATGATCCGAGGGTTGCCTGAAATGTGCATGACATTCAATAGGATTAATAATGATACAACATCTCTAAGCATATTCTACTAGTCAGTTACCTGCATCAGTTGATGCCATTGAGTAGTAATATTGATCCATGTCATAAAATATCCTTATTTGACAAGATTTAAGGTTCTACATAGTACCTAACTCAGCTGTTCTATTTTGCCCAGTTTATGATAAATTAGAATTTTGGTATCTATGATTAAAGAACCCCATGTTTGATCATGTGGTTCCCCTTTTTGTCAAAAAATCTGATAAGAAATAACTTCTACAACTTAATTTATACATAAGCTGATTTTAGTTTTGGATGAACTAATTTCATTTTTCTTTCTTAGATGTTACGAAGAAGTTTCCCCAAACAAACACTTATTGTAGTAAATTGAATTTTATATTTTCCATGGCCTATGGATATCCACTACAAATCCTATTTAAAAGAGAGACCTTCTGCAGTGGATGAGGCTCGCACCTAGCTGGCTATGGGGAAGGTATACAGAGACTGTTTACAGGATTTGATGCCATGAACTCTAGGTCAAAGTCACAACCTTTCCGTTATTCTATTGTCTCCCTCACAATATTGTATTGTACAAAAGTCAAATAATTTTCTCGGATCAGCCAATAGTAACTTCAATAGGGAATATCTAAGTTAAACCTAACTAGATATTTTTGTCCAATAAATTTCTCCATAAACACTTTACAATAAATAAAATAAGAAAAAAAATGAATTGAACCTTTTCATCTAACTTCTCCAAAAGTTGAGGTCCATAAGTTAATTTTAGTCTATAGGAGAAAGTTGATTCATTTTATCTTCTTATTTTTCTCTTATAAGTACTTGAGGAAAATTTTCTTCTATAGAATAATGATATAAGTATATGCATAATGTTCACTCTCCTAGCTACCAAGCCACATCTACTGTCAATGATTTCTAGCACCCATCATCAATTCACATTCATTCAAATTCTGAGAGTTTTTAGCCAATTCCAAAAATTCAAATTTGCAAAAAGAAAGTGGACATCATTTGTGTGCATTTCAAGACTAGGAAAAAATAAGGATAATTACAGTCTTCATGGAGATAAGCTAGTCCTCTGGCTGCACCGGCTGCAATTTTAACACGGTTTGCCCATTCTAGCACAGGCTGACCTTCCCCTGCAAATTAAAATTTCAGTTAAGAATCAAAGTTAATCAAACTGAACTAAAACAATCTTTTATCACTCAGATGTAGTGTTACCATGTAGATGAAAGTAAAGGGTATTGTTAGGAACATAGTCATAGACAAGTAGTCTTCTGTTGTCTTCAATGCAGTATCCCACTAAAGAAACCAAATGGCGATGATGTATTCGACTGATAATTTCCACTTCAGATTTGAATTCTCTCTCTCCCTGACCTCCACCAATTTTTAGTTGTTTGACTGCTATCTCTCTTCCATCAGGAAGTTGTCCTTTATACACACAACCAAATCCACCCTCACCCAAAAGATTTTGACTTGAGAAACCATTTGTGGCCTTGATTAGTTCTTCATATGAAAACCATGACCTTGAGTGGCCTAGTCCACCAGGATCAGATGGTGTGTACACAACATCACTGCCAGAGCCACTTTGTACAAGAGGAGCTGAGGAGTGTGTCTTAAAAAAGGATGAATCTGGACAAAGTCACACACTTGAATTAATTTAATGCCAACAAATTGGCAAAGGTTTATTTTTTTTTAGATTAAGAAAGCCACATAAACTAGCTCAACCAATCTAACATATGCACAACAATAATGAGAGAGCTCTATCTTATTAAATTTCAAAAGTACCAAACTACCAAATAAAAGAGGGCATGATAAAGACATAACAAGAGTGAGGCATAATGGTTCTGGTTGGATAAATTTCTCAGTAATAGAAAACAAATTAAACAAAGCTTCTTTCATAATTAAATACTAAACCTTTATGGAAATTTTCGCATCTAACTTCTCTAAAAGATGAGATATATGAATTAATCTTAACTTAGAAAGACTTATGTCAATTTACCAGATTCAGGAGATGAGGCAAGAGTGGATGGCATGACATAACCACCATTCACAGGAACCTTTCTCTTTTGCCTCCTCATGCACCATATAAGAACACCAATAAAGCCTAGTAGCAGAAATCCAGCCACCACACTAATCGCCACTACACCTCCAGTGCCAATTCCACCTCCACCAGAGCTTGAGATTTCTGTCCCATTCTGAGGCGGGGGAGATGAAACTTGCGACGGCGATGGCGGTGGTGGGGCCAATAGAGTAACTGAAGGTGGTGATGGAGGTGATAAGCTTGGTGTAGAATTTGAAGGTGTAGCTGGTGGGGAACTTGGTGTAGGAGGAGGACTAATCCTAGAAGGAGGGTTGGATGGTTCTGGTGCTGGCGGTGGCGATGATCTCGGTTCCGGCGCATTCACCACTGGAGGAGGTGAACTTACCGCCGGCGGTGACCTAGTGGAGTTTCTGGGGGCTGGTGCAGCCGGAGCAGGTGGTGAATTTTGTGGTGGCGAGGCTGGTGGCGGCGTGGTGGCCGGAGGAGGTGATGAATTTCGCGGTGGTGGTGGTGAAGTGTTGTTAGGTGGTGGAGCTGACGGTGATGGTTGTGGTGGCGGTAATGGTGGTGGAGATGTGTTGTTAGGAGGGTTTGATGGTGGTGGCGGTGTTGGAGGGCTTCTTGATGGAACTGGTTCTGATGGTGGTGGTGCTGTTGGCGGTGGAGAGCTGGGTGTCACCGGTGGCGGTGCATCCGGAGAAGACGGCGGCGGAGAAGATGGCTGCGTCGAAGATGGCGGAGGTGGTGATGGAGGTACTAATGGAGGGGGTGTTCCAGACATGGGGGGAGGTGGAGAACTAGGTGGCGTTGACGGTGGAGCAGGCGGCGGAGCCGCCGGAGATGGGTTTTGTGGCGGCGGTGAAGCTGGAGATGGGGTTTGTGGCGGCGGTGAAGCTGGTTGTTGCGGCGGAGAAGTGGCAGAAGGGGTTTGTTGCGGCGGAGAAGTGGAAGAAGGGGTTTGTTGCGACGGCGGAGTGGTGGCGTTGGACGGTGAGGGAGAAGTCGTGGAGGAGGGTGGTGTCTGTGACGGTGGCGCAGCCGTGGATGTCGCCGGAGACGGCGACGCTGCCGACATGTCACGTGGCAATCTCAACACAAACCAAAACTCTAAACTTTAGATCCCATAATAACAATGATAACAACCAAAATTCTTAGACCCCAAGTAAAGCTGAAAACTTTGGATGAAGATAGTTCTATTGCAATAGTCACCGACCTTTACCAACCAAAACCAATGCCTCAAGTGTAACACCTCAAAATCTTGTCACAGCACAAACCCAGATCACGAAAAGTGATGTTGAGCCAAACCCAGATCACATAACAGTGCCAATTTCTGCATCACACAACCCCGTTTCAAAACACTCAATATTCCTTCTTCAATTTCAACAATATGGTTATTTATGGTACTTTTGTTCCCCACAATCTATGAAGATTCTATTGTTGTCAGATTTTGCTGACACAGTGGGAGCCCCTAAAGCACCACTATGCAAAGAAGACCAAAAGGGTCCTCCCTCAAACCTCAAATACCTTTGCTTTGCCTTCTTTGAACAGTACCTTAATCCTCTTCTCCCTCTTAAACGCGTTTTTTTTTTCCGAGTTGAAGCTAATAAACATTTATGAATTTTCAACCTATGAGAACATGTTTGAATTGAGGGTGTGTTTATGTGTCTGTCGTGTCTGCATAGGCTAGGCTTCACTCAGGTCAGGAACACGGTTACACGGATTGTGTTGTGGGGTCGCAAATCCAAAAACCACGTGACAGCGACTCCCTAGAATGCTACCTCACAATTCTCTTTTATTATCAACATCAACAACAGCAATTAAATAAAATGAAAATTTTTCAATCATTTTTCACCATTCACAGCATATCAGCATATTGCTAAAGAACAAAAGAGTTAGAACCAGTTTCTAAGAACTGAATATTTTCTTACCACAAAATATTTCCACCTATTAATTTCGAAACTCAATTTAATTTAAAAAAAAAAAACTCAAATCTTTATTTTGAGTGACTAAATCTTTATTTTGATAATTTATGTGTTATTTTTTATCAGCTTAAACTATGTGCTATTAATAAGTCTATACTTTGAACACTGTTAGATTCAATCTCTTTAAAGATATCATACTAGAATCTTATTGATATTTCACATTAATAATAGACTATAAAAAACTTGATAATTCATGTAAATGGTTTAATAAATTAACTGTGTTGATGGCTATTTTAAATTAATGTGCAGAGTCTCTAATTCAAACTGAAAAATAGCCTAAAGAGACTGAATATTTATATTTAAATTTGTCTGATTATTAGAAGTAACATTTTTCATTTTTAGAAATTTAAATATGTTTTCTTCAATGTTCTTTTCTCAATAATTGTTTTTGTATTTGTATTTTTACATTATCAAGTCAATCTTCTAATTTTTAAATATATAAATCTATTTTTTTATAAATTATATGATAATAAATAAATATTACTAAATATTATATATAAAAAATAAACTTTATCAAGTTTATCAAAATAAAAAAATTATTATTAACTGAGAAATTTATATATAAAAAATAAAATCATATAAAAGTTAAAAGCTAAATGAATCAATCTAAAAACACAAAAAAATAAAAATAAAGAAAACAAAAGCATACTTAAATTTTTTTTTTCTTTTATAGTATCAGCAACTCTAAATTGACGATGTGATGTAGATTTAAAGGGAAAACGTGTTGATATTAAACTTTTACAAATTAAGAAATAAGTTAATATTTTAGAAACTAAATTTTATTTTTTATTTTTTTATGTTTGAATTTGTTTAAGACTATGCATAAAGCAGTGGAATGGTTCATAGAAGGAGCATTTATGTCTTCATTCTTTCCCTAAACAACGTAAATGCTGTTCAAACATTTTTTTTTTTAAATTAAATTCAGAATTATTCTCCGACTTTGACATTAAATTATAATTTTATAACAAACAATAAATAAAAAGTGTCACGCAACGTAAAGGCGCCGTTCGTAGAATTGTCAGCGCTCTTAAACTCTCCATTTTTCTTTAAAAACAAAACATTTATTTTTTTCATAACATACAAACTTTATATGTGCCATTGATTTTAATAAAATATTCATTATTTTTTAATTTCTACATTATAATATATATAAATTAAAAATTAGAAAAAAAATAAATATATAAAATGGAAAGAGTAATTAGTATTATTTTAAACTTTTAAAATAACGCTTAAATATAAATATTTTTTTTTAAATTAACTATTAAAAAGAAATAAAGAAATATGAAATTGATCTTAAACAAAATATAATAATAATTTCACTATATTTAATAAAAAAAATTATTTTCATGAATTTAATAATCTTATATTGTTTAGAAATCGAATTAAATAATATATATAATTTTTAACTTATAAAGAAACTAAGATAAAATTATAACAAAATTGATATTAATATTTAAGAAAAAACAAAAAGGATTTCTTTTTTTTCAAACATGGTACATAAATTTATATATATTTTTCCTTTTTAACCTACACAATTTTTTTTAGATAATTTAAATATAAAAATTAATCTTATCTGTATTATCTTAATATACTAAAATTAAAAAGAAAAATGAGATTGTCTCATTCTTTACACATTTAAACAGAAAATTAGTTCTCTAATCAAAGAACAATTTAAGGATAAAATGGTCAATTACTAAAAACTAATTTAATTAATAGAGATAAAAATAAATGAACCCCCAAATCTAGTTTTGTCTTCGCACTAGCCGCAACAATTGATACTATTATTTATTTTTGCAACATTTTTATTGTAAGAAAAAAATGTAATTTGATAATAACAAGGTCACTGTAAGACAGCATCATCAACAATACTAATTAATGTAATTTGTCATTACTAATGATGTTGTGATTCTTGGCTTCAATTTTTTAGTGGATAATTTCCAGGTTTGGTTTCGTAGAGACCTTATTTTATGGTTCTAGGGTTACGAAAATGAACCATTTTGCTAATATTATTTGGCAAATTGGGGATTCAAAATTGAACTTGGACATGCATGAGCTTAAGAACAAAAGATAAGCTCAGAGCATAACATGAACATGTTCACATTATTATTAATTAATTAATGCATAAGACAATAAACCTTAACTCAGACACATATTAAACGCGTACTCTTCTTTTTTATTTTCTCATTCTTGTTTTTTAATGTTATTGCAGCACGCAGAAACATACTCATGATACTCATCACTGGTTTTTATGTTCAAATTATTAGTTATGAAAATTATTGTCGTAGATTGATTATTCGAATTTATACATTAAAATAGAAATTAAAAAAAAATTATTTTCAAATGTGCAAGACTACCACATTATTGCTAATGACCCAATCAATGAAACAGTTTTTACAATGGATAGAGTCTTTTTAGCTAATTTATATTTATTTAAAAAGTTTATAATTTAAACAATAATAGTATATTTGTTAATAATTCATATTAATTTTTATATTATTGAAATTTATCATTTCACTCTTTTTATTTAATTAATATATTTTATTTTATTTTTTAATTTTTATAAAGAGAATATGAATTTATTTTGTTAAAGAAAAAGTAAAATAATTAGAATTAGAGATAAATTAAAAAAAAATTATAATATATAAATTATATAATATATAAATTGATGATAAATCTTATTTTTTAAACTGATTTTAAAGATAAAATAAATACAATAATTATTTTTTATATAATATCAGATTAATAAAGTTATCAAATTTATATTAAATTACCTACTAATGATATTATTCTTTTATATAATATGAAAAATCATAATTAAAAAAAGTTATTAAATATTTTTTAACTGAGATTTTTTTACATAATATAAGGAAGGAGTAGAATCTGACTAATAAAATTTATAATATATAAATTGAATATAAATATCTGAAATTAAGAATAAATAAGAAAATATTACAATAATTATTTGAATGAAAAAAAATGGTTAGGAAGATATTTTGAAAGAAGGAAAATGCATTATTGGGTATGAAAGTGCAAAGGGTAGATTTGCTTGAATGAGAAAGTAATGATTCAATAGAAGAAGATGAAGTGGAAATATGAAAGTGAGAATGTGGACCAGGTTGTCCATCAAACAATGTTTGTTTGGCAGCCCGTGATGATCAAATATGCTGTGAGAGTGTAAAATTCATTAAATTATGGTAAGATTTCGGATCAAGACCTTGTTAACACTGATTGGAAACCTTCACATTTGTCCCAATTTTCCCCTTTCAACTTTTCCTTTTTCCACTCTCTCTTCATTCTTCTCTTTCTTCTTTTGTTTTTGTCTTTGCTTCTTTTTTATGTCTAGGAATTATCTTAAAACACTCGTTACTTTTACTACAAAAAGCTACTCTTATTTAGTCGGTGTTATTGGAATATTGATTGCTTGATGCTCCATAACTCACTACTTAAATCATATATTTTTAGGTATATATAGCTTTTTATTACAAATACAGTATAAAACTATTTTTCTTATTCAATTTATAGAAAAAAATTACCTTTAGTGGTCAAATTGAACCTAAATCATCCATAATGCATTTGTTTCATCCTTCTCTCCAACAAAATTCTGATTTCCTTTAAAGCTTTTATTATAAGTATAGTAATTTTGATTACCCACATTTTTTCTTAACACTTTCATTTAGATATTTAGATATTAAGATAATTTTACATCGATAATTTTAATTTACAATATTTATTAGAATAAGATAGTCTAATTTAATAAGTATTTATGGAGAAAAAATATTAAAAGAAAATCTATATCACTTATCTCAATTTGTAAGGTACAATTTATATATATCAGTTAGGTAGTTAGGTAACTTTACTTGATACTAATTTATTTTAGAATAAAATTTAATATTAAGTAAAAAAATTCAGAAAATGTTATTATAATAAATTTACCTACCTTAGTTTATAGAATATAATTATATATCTCACTTCTATTTCTTATTTTAATAAATTCATCTAGATCGGTACGTAATTTATATATCAGTTTAAATTATCTTATTTACATTAACATTAAATAATATTTAAATTAAATTAAATCAAATTATTTTATTATATGTATATTGTTTAGGGTTTAATGATGATTGATTAAAAAATTAATTTAACATACTTTTACTATTTTAGGTGAGCAATTTCTTATTGCTGGATGAGGTTAGTAAATATCAAAGATGAAGTTGGAGACGGAATCACAGGGATATAATCCATGAAAGTTTCTGATCTTGATAGATTGCAAGAGTTTTTCTTTAAGTTATATTTGATCCATTGTAAGAGATGATATTTGTTGGCATAGGTTGCAATCACTTTTCATTAATGGTCATGTCCACACTAACATCTTAGATACACTTCTTGTGTTCATTCCCAAAGCAAGTCAACTTGACAATGCAATAATTAAAAAAATCTATATGAAATAATTCCTTAAATTTGAAGATATTAGACTTTCATATCATATTTTAAAATTATATAAGAAAATTTATGATTTAAAAGAAATTACTTAAATTTAATATGAAAAATTAAGTTCTTTTCTAATTGAAAAATATTTTATAAGAAAGAAAAATAAATATATGTAAATATATGTAAATATCATAAATACTATTGAACCTCTTTGTGATGAGTTTGAAATGAGAGTAATTGGTGAGTTGAAGTTTTTTTAGATTTCAAATCAAATTAATGAAATATGACATTTGTATATACCAAATAAGGTATGTGAATGAGTTTATGAAAAAGTTCAAATAAATAAATAAATATTCCAATTCTTCCAATAATATTATCAAGATTAGATGTCTCACAACTTCAATTACTTATAGTTGAGACAGACCAACATCCCTAATATAGTCTAAACAAAATAATCAAATACAATAATATAACTCAATATTTTATTAAAATTCTTCTTAATTTCCTCTATTTTTTACAATACTTTTAAACTATAATAAACTTATTAATAATTTATTGTTCAATCATAGATAATTTATAACTCAAACAAACTTAGTTTTAAATTTCATATAAAATTCAAAATGACATAAAAATCTTTCTAGCAACATATGCCTACAAAAAATGAAGGATTTGACAAAGTGAAGTTAAATAACAGTTTACTGATCCACTTGTGAATTATTATGAATTAGAAATTTATGGTCACGTGACACAAAAACTAGTAATAATTAAATTAATATTGAAAGTAAATGTATGAAATTAATTTTTTTATTTAAATAAAAATAAGTATGAGAAAATTGAGCCTTCATAAAATAATTAAATTTTCTAAAAATACATAAAATTTATAAATGATCATTTATAGTCTATAAACACAACATTAAAATACTTAAATTCTCTAACAATACATAAAATTTATAAATGATTATTTACGAACTATAAACACAACATTAAAATAATTAATTTTTCTAAAAATACATAAAATTTATAAATAATCATTTACGAACTATAAACACAATTTTATTATGGTAAAAACAACATTTTATCTACTAAATCCTAATACAATACTTTCATGAAGAAAGTTAATAATAAATATATTTTATTATTTTTTATAGACTAGTTATTAAGAATCTCTTAATTATATATTTTTAAAAATCTATCATATTAATGTAAAAGATATATTCTGCCACCTATTTAAGAAAGAAAAATAAAAAAATAAAAAAAATATATTCTGTCACCTATTTAAAAAAAAGAAATTAAAAAATAAAATTAAATTTTTCTAAAAAACTATGTATTATTATAATATACTTATTTTTATCTTAATATTCTTACAATCAATTCTGTTGAACATTTATATACACTGTGTATACCATAACTAGATAAAACAAACCAATAAAACCAAAGAATTTGATATCTTGTTCATAGATTCGCATGAGAAAACACCATAAACACATAAGTTAAATGTTTTCTCATTAACAATGAAGATGTCAAACATATAAATTGTGTTGGTTTCTCAAAAAGGAAAATCCATGTAACTTTGTCGTATCCTTACACACAACATGCAAAAAAATAAAATAAAATAAAATACAAATATAAATTAGTGAGAAAGTTGGGTGAAATAGTTGTCTCAATCTAGGCTTATGGAAGGTGTATTAACACAGTTGATTATTTTTTAGTCATATAAAAAAAAAAAACTACTCTAATATATAGCATTTTTCCTATTTTAATAATGGTAAATAGTTTTAGGTTAGACATACATAATAAAATTTTTATTATGTTTGTCTCACTTTTTATTTTTTATTTATCTTACGGTGGGTCAAAATAAAAACTGTTATATAAATATTATTTTTTTATTTTCTAATTATTTAGTTTATTATTATAAATTAATATGTTGGGCGAATTTAATTTTATATTTTATATTTTCATTATTTTTAAATTAAGGTAATAATCCCTTAAGTGAATCTACTTATTACCCATTCATGGTGGATTAATGAAGCAGTTAGGTTATTTATTATTTTAGTTGACTTAAACATATCCTTTTTATAAATAACAAGATTTTCTTATTGTTATTTTAATTTTTCGATTCTTAAGGGTGAATAATGCTTTTCTATTATTATTTTTTGTCTTTTTCATAAAACTTAATTAATTCATTCAAAAACTAAGAAATTAATTACTATATTTAATAAAATTAAATTTGATTTATATTTATATTTATATTCCTTTCAAAAAAATGTAAAATTTTTTACCAATATAATAATTTATAAAACATCATGTCAAATAAAATAAACTTTAGCTAAATAATTTATCAAAATATCTTAATAAAAATACTTAATTTACTTGGTCAATCCAATTCAATCCACTTCTTTGCTCATTAAATTTATGAATTATATGAAATAAAAATTTGAATCATCCAACCTAATTCATTCTAGTAAATTAAATAGATTGACTTGACATCTCTAATTTTCCTTTTCCCTTAAACTTTATCAACAAAATAAAAATTAAAAGAAATAATATAATATCAATAAATGGAATTAATTATGGGTGAATTTCTTTCTTTTTGTTTTCGAAAAGTTTTTTTAATAATAAAAATCACATTTTAGTTTCTTTTATGTATTTGTTTAATCTGCTTATTTAAAAATAAGCAATTTCCTTACATTTTTTAATAAAAAAACCTATTTTCTTCTTAAACAAATAATTATTTTAGAAAAAAATTACTTTAGAAGCATTTATTTTAAGTTTAACTAAATTAACCCTATATTTCATAAAAATAAGTAAAAAAAAAAAGAGAATAACATTAATACTATTCCCATAATTTCCCAGAAGTACAATCACTTATTCCTTTCCATGATAATATTCATCAGAAAAAATTAAACAAAAAATCAACTTGACAGTGATTTTCGTTCCTAAACATGATTCACGGTCTTGAATTAAAAATGAGATAGAAAAAAATTATTCTCTTATCTTTTCATGTTCTTTTTCATTTTTCAATGGACACTTGAGAAAGCCATTGTTCCCTTCAATTAAAGTTTCCTGCATTAAACTTTAGATGCCATTTTTCTCTGTTGACCCAAGTGTCGGTGATGACCCACTGTAATTATTAATTAATTAGAAGGGTTTTGAAGTTGTTAAAAGTTGAATTATAATAAAAAGATTTAAACTTTGTTTTGGGTGTTGAATGCAAGTGTGTCACAAATGATTATGATAGTGTCCTAGGTATTGAGATCATAAAAAGCTTTACATAATCTTAATTAATGATGAAAAATGGCACTGAATTAATCAATGTCTCATTAGGTCAAACATAATCTAATGACTACTAATAAAAAAAACCTTATTCATTAGTAACATTGGTGTTATAATATTGACCACTTCACTGTTTAAGGAACTAATTGAAAAAGTTTTATTGAAAATTATATAAAAATGTATTAAGAAATATATATTTTATGCATTTTAATAAAAAAATATTTAACTTAGTCAGTATTTTTAAAATATTAGTTAGTATTACCTAATAATATTTAAATTTAAATATGTTTTTAACTTACAAATTTTATGCACCTTTTTTTTTCTATTTTTAATCTCATTAAAATATAAAATTGTTACTTTTATCCTTAATATCATAAGATATTAATTAAATATTTATATATTAAACACAAGATTAGATGGCCATTTTCAATTTTGTATATTAGTGTTGTTATATAATAATATAGGTATGTGTTTTCTAAAAAAATATTTTTGTAAAAAAAAATGTTATTAATTTATTTTATCATTGTAATGAAAATTAGATAAGAAATAAAATAAATGAATTATTTTGACAACTCCGATAAAAGAAACTTAGTAACCCAAATTCATGCATTGGAAATATTCTAAAGCTTTGTTTTTTTGTTATTTTTGGACTTGATTAATCAATAATTTGAATTAAACAAATCATCTCTTAATAACTCAATTTTCTCGAAATTAATTATATCAAACAACATTTCCCATCTCTATCTAAAATCTTCATAAGTCAAATTGCTCATTAGTTACTTTAACTTAAAAAAACATTGTTATTGATTATAATAAAACCTCACCTTAAAATTTGTTGCCAAATATGAGTTATGATGGGGACAGCCATTTGAATTCATTAAGAATGATTTTTTCACTTTTCATCATTTTTGTACTTTCTAATGTCTTATGTAATACTCAAGATTTGGGTTATGTATCAAAGACTATTTGTGCATGTAATGATATCATGTTTTGAATCTCATTCCATATATGTTTGTTTTAATTATGATTCCCAAATTGATATTATGGGATAAAAAGATATTGATTATATCCAAGTTTTCTTTATGAATTATATTTCAAGAATTAAAACTGGTGATGTAGAATTTTTCTTATTTTTTATTTCCATATGTAGATTTATTTTTCTTCTAATCTTTATTTAATTATTCTTGAAATTTTCTCTTAATAAGATTTATTTAATCATATGTAGAGTTTTTCAAAGGGTCTCATCTTTTTAGAATCATAAATTCATCATGCTGTAATAAATTAGTATCTCTTGTTTGTTTTATTACTAGTATTTTTTGTGTAAGGAAATTTAATGGTAGCATAAGTTTAATTCTTTGACACATTAATTTACATGACATTATTCTATTTAATAATCTCGCATTCTCTTTACAGTAGTAGTAATCAATTGAGAAAATACAATTAATTTTATGAGATGGGATTTAAAACAATTTTTGGGACTAAACAAATTATATATATATATATATATATATATATATTCAATTTCTAATTATTGTAAAAAGCCGAAACAGCATGAAATTTTACTATAAAAAGTAATTCTTTTGCAAAATAAGATAAAACAAACAGATCCTTTTTGTAAATTTCTTTCTACTAATAGTCAAATATTTTAGAAATTACAAAATCATAATTAATAGCCCATTAAATAAGAAAACTCACTAATTTGTAATCTTTAATAAATCTCAATAGTAACAAATTTTAATAAAATCTCTTTAAATTACGTTATTACGATTACCCTTGTCATAAAAAGAATAGTGTCTATGTGTAAATAAAACATAATTGTTAAGAGTAATTTAGGCTCCATTTGGAATATTGTTGTATTAATCGTTCAAAACGTTCAAACTAATGTTTAATTAAGATTTCACTGCCTGACTATTTGATTAAAAAAAGATTCCTATTCAATTTGACTTCTGAAACATCACTAAAATCAAATTGTTACTTACAACTTCCAACTATTTCTTAGACAAATTACAAAGTGTTCAATACTTGCCTAAATATTTGATATTAATTTACACTACCAATGTTGACAAAAAGAAAGAATGGAGAGAAAAGATTAAATGAGTCGCCAAGAAAGACAAAATGATTCCAAATTCAAAAAATAGCTTATCAGGCAGGGACAACAGATAGATGTCAACCTAAATTATGTTAAAATTCCAGAACCCGGTTCTGCAAAAAATCATGCTTATTGGTTTTGGTTTAACTTAGATTTTCTGTTAATCAGACCAACCATAATAACTCAAGCCAAGACTTGTCAGCCCTATACCAACTTATCCCTTTTTTGCTGATATAGATTTTCTTCTTGAAATGATCTCAGCTGCCCAACTTTTTCCTATTTCAGTTTGAAACTTCCCTGAAGACCAGGTAAAAAGATGAAGTGGTTGACAAAGTTTCAAATAAAGGTTAGGAGCATTTCATTTATAGCTAGAGTTTCAATTCTACCTGCAGTTGAAAGGAAAAATTCATCCAACACTTTTCCATGTTCTGCACAAGATATATAATTTGAGATACTTAGCATTAGAAAGCATATCATGAAGAGCATGTAGCAAAAGCAAAAGTAGTATCTTTAGGAAGAACTACAATTATCAACTCATTCAATCATAAAAGAGCTGGAGGAGTTCAACTGACTTCAGAATTCCAAACTTAAGGTGGTATCATGGTAGGAATTCAATGGCCACATGCAATATATCTATTTATAACGTACCTATTTCATACTCCAGAGCTTGTAGAATCAGTTCAACCTGATCAGAATGTAAGAGAACAGAACAATACAATTAGAAATAAACCACAATGTTATGAAAGCATAAAAAGGTAAATTACACTTTAACTAAGATTTGTTTAGTCTAAATTTTGTACACAGTTTTAAACCCCTTACCTTATATTTAACAACTCTCATGCTTCCCTTAATTTTAAAACACTTCAACTGTTAAAAATTTAGAATTGACCATGTGGATGTCAAGGGTCATGTCAGTGCAATATTTTTTGCCAAAACTTTACCCACTAAATACATAGCTTTTCTATTGTCTGTAATTAATTTTGTATAGCCGGTATTCAGAGCATCTAGTACTATTTTTTTTCTATTCTTTATGTGTGGAACATACTATCTGGCCTAGTTTTCAACCAGTGCATACAAACAAATCTAAATGTTCTTAATTTGGTAAGTTCTGTTGGATTTAAGAAAAAAATGACAACTGATTCTTATGATGTATGCTTAGAAAACTTGAAGGTGAATTGCTAGCATCTTTGAAGGTGTCTAATCATCCCCAAACCTAGAGGAGTTGTTCGTTTGTTATTCTGTGATGGTGACTTTAATAAAGCTTCCCTTTCTGAGAAGCTGAGAAACTGGGCACCCTTGTTATATTTTTTATTTTTTCAATTTTCATCTTGTATTTTGTTCTTTATACCCATTGCATGGTTGATAGTTCTACTTCTATTCTGTCTGAAAGACATTTTGCAATTAAAAAAAAAGTTTCATCATCAAGAAAGCTTTTTTTTTTTTCCACTTTCACCACTCAATCACCCTTTCTGCTTCCAATATCAATTTTTTATTCTAAATCTTTTGCAGTCAAATAAGGGGCTCAAACATGCCTATTTTAGTTCAAATATCCAGGCTCAAACATAAAGGGCACATCCGTACTAGGGTGGATATCTGTACCTTGTCAAAATCCTTCACAAGATTTGCCTCTAAAGAAGAATTGTTTTCATACTCTGCCCAAAGTTCTTTAATCTCTTCAGCTGTAATACGCCAAAAGTGACCTTTAGTAAATTTGATGCCAAAATTTGGAATCTTGGTAAAAAATTTCAAGAAAAATAGTTAACAAAACCTCTCATCCCTCCACCAAGAAGTTCACACATTTTGTTCAAAGCTTCCAGCTCCCTTCTGCTCTTTTCAGCCTTGGGCACACCATCAGATGGTGTTATATCTCCTACAATAGCTATCGAATGCAAAACCAAACTCAAACTTTGATAAATTATAAATCAGCAGTATCTCAAAGAAGACTTGATACCTTAACCAATTCCTATGTATACTTGAAGATAAACAATGTGTTCAGTAGTCACAATCACATAACAACTAAGCAAAAATTCATAGAACAAAGTCAAATAATCCAACGTTCGTAAATTGAATTTTGCCTTTTCATTTTACATATTATAAACTCTATCTTCAACTGAAAATGAAATGTGTATGATATGATCAATTTTTCAAATGTTTATCTAAGGCTATGTTTGGTCCACTTTCTTTTTTGGCTTAACAATTACTTTAAAATTAAAGCTCAAAATTAGAGCTTTAAAAATAAAGTAGAAGTTGTTTGACAGTTTTCATTTCTTTTAGCAATTCATCCGATGTACAAAAATTTCACTAAGGTTTAATATAAGCAAATGCAGAAAAAATTCAATCAGAGGAAACCAGAAAGATACCTTCTGCAATATCATGCACGAGTGCTATTTTAATACATCTGTACAGCAGGAAAAAAGAGTTCAAAAAGAAACTCGAGGGGAAACCTAAAACAAATCCAGTAAATATAAATAATAGGAACAGGGGAAAGTAAACAATGTAACTTACTCCAACAAAAATGAATCTACAGAGATAAGGAAGTTTTGGACCAAAATCAGTGAGGTGAGGTGAGATAAAAATATACTGAATCATACTATTACACTATTAGACAGATAATATTCACAGGGAAAAAACGATCTATTATTTTGGCTTATGACAAGAATGCATATCTTACATTTGCTTATACCGACTAGACTGAACTAGTACAAAA
This sequence comes from Macrotyloma uniflorum, assembly GCA_016859785.1. Lineage (NCBI taxonomy): Eukaryota > Viridiplantae > Streptophyta > Magnoliopsida > Fabales > Fabaceae > Macrotyloma > Macrotyloma uniflorum. Next base: position 641,969 of record BDMB01000021.1, read on the forward strand.
TTACAAATCTCATAGACAGAGAAGTATCTCACTAATCTGTGACAACGACAATTACCTAGCTTTGCAAGTGGATTAGTGATCCTAGCTTGAACAGAACTTTGAAACAGGAAATTCATTGTCCAGGCACAATTTAATGCATGATTTATTTTATTTTTTTATTTTTTTTTAATTTAAGAGGAGAAATTATGCTAAAAAATGGCCCTGCAGTAGAATGGTTTGGCCCTAGCTTAAGTCAATATCTCTAGCAGCAAAATAGTTTCTTATTCTAGGTTGTTCTTTCTAAGAAAGACATGGTCCATAGTGGTAAAAATGATCTATAGCAGGATTTGCAACTTAGGCCTTAAAACAAGCTAAATAAGATTGAAAATTTAATAGCTAGTACAATGTTCCAAGCGTTGAATGAATGCAAGCAACCATTTAAGTTACCCTTTAGTCTTTAAGGACGTCCTAAAGATTTATCAAAAAGGCCAATAAAGTAAACCAAACTGAATATAATAACATAAACATAAGCATAGAATAGAAAGGAAATAATGTAAAACATATAGGCCACGACTATTTAAGAAGACACTTCACTGAAACCTTTCAACTTAAGTCAGATGGGACATATATTCCAAGCTAAGTGATTTCAATATCCAACCAACTAAAGTAATGCACCCTACTTTCACAGCTTCACTTTATCATGGAATCTAAGCATGCATCTCACAATAGAACAAAACAAAGAACCAACAATAAAACAGAAATGAGCATCACAAAAATATACATAGCGATAATTTCAATGCCAAACCTTTCTCTATTCAATCCCGGAATATCACCAGCAATCAACGCCATTAAAGCCATGCGGTACATATGATCAGAAATCGATTCAGCACCTTTTATCCCATGATTAACCCATCCTTTCCTTTTTGTGGTCTATAAGGCATGCACACACGACAAAGAGAGACCATATTATTTTCTTTCAATATGAAAAATCTAAAAAATACGTAGATACAAATGTATAGTAAGAATAAATACAAAAAGAAAAACTTTAAGCTTCCTAAGCCAAAGTATGCACATTTAAGACAGGTATATTGTTTCTGCATATGAAGACATGGGAAAGAAGCTGTTGCTGCCGATAATGACTCTTTTTTTTTATGCGCTTTATAAAAAAATGTATTGATAGTAAACCTCCAATAGGAGGGTCTATGCTTAGAAGAATACGAATGAAAGCAGCATTAGTCGCTATTGATAGAGAAAGAACAGAAACTGGCAACAACTGAAAATACGAGAGTAAGAGTGTATCTATTCTTGATTTAAATTGAAGTATCTCAAATTAACTCACTATCTATCAAATCAATGATAAATACATCCTTACTTTCTCACTTTCCACCGTATTCTTCCATTAAAAGAGTTCAATCCTTGTCAGCTTTACTATATCTAATGTTCCCCCCCTACGTAAATTTCATCTCAACATTAAGATACAATTGAATATCTCTTAGACAGACATTCAATTTCTAAAAAGCCTTTACCATCACCATTTCAACCCTCATTGTTATAAACCAACCCAATAGTCTAATTTGACAGATTGGCCGTAGCCACAAACTACCAATAAAAAAATGCAGCCAATTCCCCAAACACCATTCTCATGCAATGATACTACAAATAGAAAATGTACACACCTACATCCACAGAAGCAGGCGTTTCATTAACCAATACAAAATGAAAACACTTTGTTGCTTTATTTCCAGTACAAGGGGGACTTTGAAAGGGTTCATTCGACCTTATAAAATAGTATATGACCTTTATATAAGCCCTTAGTCAAGCTTATTAACAAACCTGAGACTCAGAATCATTAAGGTAAACAGAAAACATTTTCTTAAACCACCCAACCGACGGAACATAAAGAAATGACATCATATAGAATATAATAAGATCAATATACCATTTTTTTTTTTATTCTTTTCCATAAAAGGGGGTAAATTGGGAATTCCAAGATCATGCATACAACAGAAGATAGAACCAATGGATCATGAAATTTCATAAGAAAAATTGAAATTGTTTTTGTGGGGGTTAATAAGGTACCTTAAGGCGGTGGCAGAGAGTGAGAAAATCGATCACCGACGACGACGAAGATGATAACCCAACGGAAGCATGAGAGTGTTTCTTGGCGGAACCGACGGCGTCCGAGCCTGAGGCCTGGGACCGAACCGAGACGAGCCTGAGGGTCGGAGTGCGGAAGAAGATCGAGGGCGCGAGAATCGAGCGAGAAGGCGAAGTGCGATGAAGCGGTGGCACGCAACAACGAGGAGTAGATGAATAATGAATCGCCATTTTTTCGTTATTTTAAAAGAAAAATGTAATTTTTGTAAAATTTGATGTTGGGGAATGAAGTGAGAGAGGGGAAGACAACGACAGAAATTAATTAGGACACTGCTTGTGTTGAGTTGCCATTTTGATCTTCGTTGGACAATTGTTTGAGTGTGTGTTTGGTTTGGCCACAGAGTCGTTTGATGCTGGTTAATGATGAAGCTTTGTGTTGGGGTTAATTGATGGTGGAATGTGTATGGTAGGAGTTGTTGGAATCATCATTCTTCACATTGAATTCAGACCAGAAATAGAGCAAGTATTTTTTTTGTATATTCTTTTATTATTTTTTATTTAATATATATGTTTTTAGTTTTTTTTTATTCTTAAAAACAAATTAATTGATTTTAGATCCTAAATTTTTTTCATTAATAGTTTTTATTCCCATTGTCATGTATAATCTAGATAAGTGGTAATGTCACAGTTAGATGATTAATTATGTGAGTTATTATATTATTACTATTAGCTATTCTTAAGTAATATTTATGTGTCATGTTTGAATAAATCATGTTTTTAATCTCGAAATTCATTTTTAATTTCACAATATTTGAATGATCGTTCTTAATTCAAGAGTTATGGTTTAGGATTTGTTATCATTTTTTTAACTTGTATGAATGTTGTGAATTATACATTAAGATTGGCATTTTTGCATAATGTTTTATTCATGTGTTTATTTATATGATTCTCATAAATATTTAATCAATTAAATTGTGTATTTTGGAGTGGTTAAGATGCTGATTTAATTGATTATTAGTTTATGTAATGCGCATTCAATTGATTAATATAAATAAATAATTGATTAAAAAAAATTTAGTTGAACTCAATTGGCTTGGAAATTATTATGATGGATTGATTAATTATATGTGTTTTGAAAAGTTTATTTAATAACTTTTATAAACTTATCAGGTATATCTTTTATATAATTCTTAGAAATCAAATTGTGTAAAATAGTTTTATAAAATTATAATAAAATAAAATGTAATTAATTTTTAAAATTTTATAAATAAAAGATTAAATTATTATAATTCATATTAGAATTTTTTTATATTCTGTATAGATTTAGAGTAAGAAATTTTTGTTAGTTTTAAGTTTAGGAAAAAGTTATGGAAAGTTAAAGTTTTAAGGAGAGATTTTATTTGATCATCGCTAAATAATTTAATTTATTTTCACATTTCTTTGAAATGAGATTTATAACTTTTTTTTTATATTATGATATTTAGGATTTATAACTTTTATATTATGATATTTAGGGTCTAGGTTTGAGAATTTATAATATTTCTATTTATAATTTGCAAATAATATTTTTATTTAAAATAAAAATTGATGAATGATATTGAGAAATGGATGGATTCGTGGAAATATTTTTTTTTATATAATTAACTTATTTTTGAAAATATATTATTTATTATTTTGATTATGATTATTTATTATTTTGATTATGTTGATAGAAAAGTTAGTTTGTAATGCATGTTTTCGCTGAAAGATAAAGAAAATATGAGTTGTGATGTATATTTAGTAAATGAATGTTGATAAATGTTTAAAAAATATGTTACAAAGTTCATTTTATTATTTTTTATGTTTTGAATGAAAATGAGATTATAAAAAGAGTAATATTTAGTAGCGATAATTTACTTAAGCAAAAATTAAGATAATGTGATTGTTTTTAAGCAAAATATATTCCATTCAAGTAAAAATATTTAAAGGAGAGATAATGGTTCCAAATAATTTTAGTTCAAGAGAAAGATGCTATTTTAAATAAAAATTATAAGATAGAAAAATGTATTTTAATTTTATTTCATTTTAAGTAAGAGACACTCATTTAAGGGAAAATAAAAATTTTATAATTTATATTAATATATGATATCAAACATGTGATTGAGATAAATTATTAAATTTGATGTCATAAATAAATTATGTTTGAATATAATATATATTATTAAGTGATGTATAAATATATCATTAATGTTATATTTATGGTAGATATTCATTAATTCAATAATGTAAATGATGAGATTAATGGTGAGAATTTATAAAGAAATATTAATGAATAATTAGAATTACATATATATAGATATATAAGGAAAGGATGAGTGAAAGAGAGCACCGGAAATCTTATTCTATATATAAGATAATTAGATTAATTCTTTAATCACACTATCTTATTTGAATTTGAATATAATAATTAATATTTCATAAAAAAATATTCAAATCATATAAAAAATACGATATAAGATATAATATAATATGATATAATATAAATATATATATATATATAATTTATCTTCTTTTATTTATATGATTTATATAATGTCAACTATTAAATATAAAAACAGATAATTCAAATGTATATAAATAATAAATTAAAATTAAAATTAGTTATATAATACATGAATTAGGTAAGATTTATAAATTTAAATATGAATAATAAATAATAAATTTGATTGTGTTAAATTAAATTAAATTAAAATTTCAAAATAATCTTTGGTTATGTATCTATACCATCAACACTTTTATCACAATTTATATATATTTTTTGCTTGACACTAATTTTTAAATTATTATTTCTTAAATCTCTTTCAAATAAAAAGTTATAATAAAAATTAGTTTTATTCAAAAACGAAAATGCATAAAAAAAATCTATAAATTAGTTTTGAACCGTAAAATAGTTTTTCTCTCCCATTTTTAATCAATAAACAAATAACTTTGTTACTAATTCAATAATAGCAAACAATCTTAATAAACATTATTAATAACTAACATGCATGAATAAACTTATAATAGAATATATATTTTACCTTTCTTTGAAAAGAAATTATGAGAATATATACTTTTTTTTTTACATTTTATAATTTTTTTTATACATTAGATTTTATACTTTTTTTTTTCCTATTTATATAAATTTGATCTCCTCTTACTCAAAATCCTTTTATCATCATTGATCATTCCTCATGTCACTATTAGAATTTTTGTTTTTAATAAAAGTTATTTAACTAAAGTTATCATAATATGCAGCATGTATTCAATTAGAAATATTATTAACCTTATTAATTATCAATCATTTTTAGCTTTTGTTATTAATAAATTAATAATTTTACTTTTTATTTATATTTGTTATAGAATCATATATAAATATGACAATAATTTAATAAATTTAATCATATATTCTATATTTATTTATTTATTTTATATTAAATTATTTATGAAAAAAATATATTTTTACATTTTATAAAAAAATTTACAATTTTGTTACCATATAATATTTATGATATTTTTATAAAAAATATTTATTTTTATATTTTAATTTTTATAGCTTTTAAGTTTTTGTAAATATAATAATTTAAATAAAATAAAAGAGAAAAATATTATTTTATCAAAATATAAAAAAAATATATACCATTTACTAAAAACATATTAGAGATGAATGTATATGTAAAAGAGAATTAAAAAAAAAAGATGTGAGTTTAAAAAATTAAATATTTATTTTAAAATAGGAGGGATTGACAATATCATTTAGCATAAATTTAGAAGAACTAAGTACAATACACCATAATTTTTAATTTGTTATATTTGATAATTAAATTCAGTTTTGAATTATATATATATAATTTCATTGTACAATTACATTAACTAAACGAAGTTAAAACAGCAATAGAAACATGATTAGAATAATAATGAGGACAATATTTTTATTGTTGATTAAACATTCCAAATGAATAGATCTAGACAATAACACAAAAGTTTCTGACAAAACACTCTTCTTCTTTTTTAACCTTGGAAACTTTTTTTACTGAGTAAGATTTTACAAAGTATTTCTTTGAAGATTGACTTTTCAGCAACACACATGCCACTAACATGGACGTTTTGATTAAAAGTGCAGATTGAGAAAGATAAGAATACAAGAAAAATTAACATGGTCATGGATATCTTACAAGTTATAAGGTAACTCTCAAGCTCATAGTAACCCTCAAGCTCATAGTAACGAACCCTCTCATAAGTCAAAAGCCAGAATAGATGCAGAGATTCAGAATTAAGTGTAGGAGACCCTACAAAGGATGGAAATATCTGAGTCCAGCCTAATACTTCCAACATGGTCTTTCTTCTTCTGACAGGTCAAAAGACCAAGAGAAGGGAAGGTACCGGACACGTTGACTTTGCTCCTCAGAGTCATGTACTTGCAAGCTAAGTTCTGAATCTCATAGAAACAAACAACAGATTGAAGATTTTGTCTCCTAGACTTTCTGCCACTGCCCTTATTTCCCACGAACTCACTAGCTACTGCTCATCATGGACTCACTCACTGCATGCAAATTAGATAAGTCAAACCACTCCCACCACCAATCCTAAACCACATGTGATAATCTCTACATAGGATATTACAATATCTATAATTCACCTAACAATGCTTTCCAAGACACTTCTCTTGTCCATATACGTGATTTTCTGTGATACAATGCAGACAAGAATGCAGTTAATTTAAACTAAGTTTCTACCAAAAACTGTATATTGAAAGAGAAACAATAAGAGTAATATGATGGACTGAAATAAAAAATGTACACTAGAGAGTGTGGTAAAATTTCTCATTAACTTTCTATGTTTGTTAAATGTTCACCAGTTTTTCTTTTCTTAACATTTTGTTATCTGATTTCATTTCATAATGTTCTGAAAGATTGATATGCTGCTCCCAACATATCAAATTTTAGCTATATATTAGCATGATACATGATTCATTAACATCATATATATAAAAAAGTTAAATTTCATTTTTAATAACTTTTTAATCAAAGTTACCATAATATTTTTAATCAAATTTAACATATTTTTTTGATAACCATATATTGGTACAGGTTATTGGTGCTGAAATAATGATTGGAATGTTGAAGGACACAAGTTACTATCATTAGTGCCGTGGCAACTAGTATCGATGAATTTTACATAAATTAATTTTTTATAAATATATAATCTAATAATGAATATTTACAGATTTTTTAATAACATTATACGTTAAAAATGTTTTAATAAACTTGTAAATAATTTTGAAATTATATTATATTTTGCGTACATGATAAAGATTTAGAGACTAAAAATAATAATTTAAATTTTGTATGTTTTGAAGCGTAAAACCAAAGCGTGGAAAAGAAGAAAATAGAAAAAGAAAGAGGAAATGATAAGAGTCGTGACAAGTGTAATTGATTTAAAGAGATATGGAAAAAAAAATAAAAGTTAAAAGATATCCATATATAGTTTGTCTTTGATACAGTGTCCTACTTTTTTAGGAGAGAGAAGGAAAATATAGGATAGAAAGAGTAGCCATGTCACCACCTATATGAATCATCTTGTTCAGTCATTTGCGACAATGACCATATAATAAATCCAAACAATTTAGGATGAAAAGCTCTGGTGTAAAATCAATATCAGTAGGAATCACTAGTGTTCTTGTACAAATACAGCACCTACACTACCACACAACATATATAATAGCAACATATAATTGTTATCACATGCTAGTGTTTGCATGGATAAAATTGAATATCTGCTGAACCGAACTGGCTATATCTTCTGCAGTGAACCTTGAATCACTAGCTACCTACACAAGCATTAGATGAATTAAGTTAACACAAGGATCTCAAAGTAATTCATAGATTTTAACTTATGAACGTTAGTCATGTCAAAGTAAGAGAAGATTTATTAATTTTAATGATGAGTGATCTATGCAGCTGATATAGTCTAGTGAGATAAGATTATTATGGTTAAGGGGATCCATGCGTACCTTGACATTGAATGAATAAAGAACTGTTTGTTCAATGGTAGTGATGTTGGTGTGAAGGATGATTAGTTGCAGATCTTCAAGTGCAGCAATGGTTTTGATCAACTGTCCTGGCCTCCTCCTTGATAGGATTTTGATCATGGCATCAAATCCTAGAAGCTTCACTTCAACATCAGCCAAACAAGACTTGCTCTCCGCGGTTTCTTCTCGAAGTCCAGTCTCCAACTCCACAAGCTTCATCTGCTCATTTGGAATTGGCAAAGGTGGAAAGAATGGAGGTTGTTGTTGTTGTGCAAGGGAGGGATCTCCAACTTGTCTTGCTTGAGCTTCTCCAAGTAGCCTCCTCCTCTTTTGTGACTCCAAACACTGAAGAAGTTGCTCCAATTCCCTCACAAACTCTATAGCTCCTCCAATTATAGAAGCTTGATCACCCTACACATAAACAAAAAATTAGTAAGAAAAAATAGACTAATGTAAAAAGTGTTTTGAACTGCTAGTTTTTGAGTCAATAGTTGAATGAGTTTACATATAGAAAGATAAAGATCGAGAACAGTTTCTAAGTAACAATACCAAAATCTTTGAGTTTGAGTCAATAGATTTCTTGACAAATACATGTTGATTTCTTAATTTGAGTGCATGAAATGAAATTATGTGCCTCTTTGTTTAGTCTTATAGCTAAAAACTATGATTTGGATGGAATACACAGTGATTTGAATTGAATGAATAGTGTTGATTACCCTTTGTACATATGAACCAGGCATGAGGGATCTAAGCACGCGAAGATGCTCATTCATTTGCTTCCTACGATTTCTCTCAACTGCTATGTGGGTCATGCGCTGGCTCTCAACTTCTTCACTCGTCTTAACAGTTCTTGGTCTCTTCCTCTTGTTCTTGTTTTCCTGCACTGCTGCATTCTTCTGAGTCTCTTCCTGACCAAGAAGCCGAATCTGCACGGAATTGTTGTCATCAGAAAGCCGAGTCTCTTCATCATCTCTCATCATCATTCCCTCTTCGCCAACCCTTGACTTGTCCTCCAAATCCACCAAGTTGAACCTCTCATCATGATTTTCTGCTTCACCATCAGGGTCATCATTCACCATCAGGTTCTGCTCCTCCTCCATCTTGTCGTTTAACACAGGAAACTTGAGAAAGTATACTGGATCTATCCCAGATTCTTCGCAGCTTTTTGTTTGATTCAAAGCCAACTTAGGTCCAAAATCTGCAAACTGCATCACATCTGCAAAACTCAATTTATCATAGGATGCTGTGCCAGTGCTAGAACCACCATAAAAAGCATGTGGTGGTGGTGGTGTTTGAGGAATGTAATCCACCATTGATCCACTGTTGTTTTCATCACCAGAAGCTTGGAACTTCATGAGGTGCTGTTGATGCTGATTTGGTGGATAAAGATGGTGTTGATGGTGATCTAGAGAGTAGTCAAGCGTGTTGAAACTTGGAGGCATGGATATCGGTGCCTGCAGTGACGAAGATTCAACAAAATTGGAGCAAAACAACATTTGGTGATGATAAGAGACGGTGAAAAGATCTGACATGAAAAGCTTTAATGGAGCCAAAAACATAAAAGAGCCACGGAAGAGAGATATATATAGATATATATGTCTGTACCGAATAGTTGTGATCTTGCTCCATTCTTATTAGCTTATAAAGAAGGTGACTTTAATCGAGAGAAACCCTAATTGACCTTACTTCATGTAAAGACAAAACCCCACAACGAAGTTTCTTCAGGGCCCTCCACCTGCATCATTTGGCATGTCCACTAATTAAGTATTATCATACATGTATCATGTTAAAAAAAATCCCTAATAGTGCATATTTAGATCTCTGTGTTTTTTCTTCTCGATTTTATTTTCTGTTTCTCTTTTAATTTTCAAGCTGTGACCTTTTCTTGGATCTACTTCCCATTTTCAAACAAACTTATTCTTTAATATTGATTTTACATATTATCACACAAGTTGAAAAAACCTAGCTGTACTGTACCTGTCAAAATGTTTTCTATCTAAATGTTGTCATAATGAACACTTTACAAGAAAAAAAAAGAAATACATGTGATAAGATGTCTGATGATAAAAAAACAAAATCATATTTCATTGTGTAAATGACTTATTATTATGTTTTTGAAACAATTACTTTTACCAATAAAAAGATAAACGATTCTCTGTTAAAACAAGTTGAACCTAGCATGTAACATGAACAAGTAACAAAGAAAAACAGCAGATATTAATTTACAGTGTATTGTGCATGCATATGAAGAATAATTAAGAAAAAGAAACATGTTCAGAGTGAAAGAACCAAGATTGGAAGGGGACAAGGGAGAGAGTGAAGTGGGGTATGAAAAACCTGTGCAGAAGAGAATCATGAAAGGGTGTGTGGCCCACGAGTAGACCAGCAGAAGAGGACGATGGAAACGAAATGGGTACGTTGTTGTTGTTGTTGGTGTTATTATTATTGAAGGTAGTGATGATTTTTTGTGCATATATAAGGTGTGGGGGCGCTGAGAGTGCGTTTGACTTGTTAAAGGTCACAGATAAGGACAGAGAGAGAGCCTAAGAAAGATTAATTTGCACCTCACACATCACACATTCACCACCTTTTATTAATGCTTGTCACAGGCCACCAACGCTCTCTGCTTACTTTGCCGCCTTGGTTCATGAGGTAACTATGAAGCTCTGCACTTTTTTCTATCTGCATTTTCAACTTTCATCTTTCATCTTTCAACTTTCAAGATCTAAAGAACGATATCCTTTTTATTTTCCTTTGATTTTTGAGGATTTGGTGCTGCATGACTCACATGGCCACATGCAGATTTTCTCCAAAATAGACACACATTCGTGGGTTTTTCTTTTTTAACGTGGCTAGGTCTTTGTAAACAAGGGTCTATTGTATGCACTTGTAAACCAAATTTAACCCTGAAACTTATTTATATGGTATGAAAATAGGTATTAAATACTCTATTGATAAATTTAAAAATTGTTAAAAAGATTCATAAAAAAAACTATAAAATGAATTAATAAACCAAGTGAAACCCAAACATTAAATAAATTATGTTTTTATTATTTAGTACATAAAAAATATCTATAACTTGTTAGCTATTAAAAAACTTCAAAATCCTCTATAAAGTTCAATTTACATATTTTCATAGTCCAAATTCTAAACTATGATTCGCTTTAATATTTTTGTAAAGATTTAATCAATGTATGGGATTTTTTTTAATAATGATTATTTAAGAATAAATTTAAGTTATGAAATTAAATCTAAACGTGCAAAATACATTTTTTTTATAAAATAAAATAAGTACACAAAATAAAATATTATTTTCTAAAAAGAAAACATTTTGCAGATCAATATGAGTAACATTAAAACCATGTTAAAATACGTACTTTCCTTATCATTACAGAATCGATAACAATTATCTACTTTTATTAAATTCTTCAAAATTAATCACTTAAAAGAAAAGGAAGAAAAACTATAATGTCTTCCTAAAATTTCTTAATATCTTACTATAATTAATTAATTAATTGATCCTGTACAATATCATAACACTACTCTATTAAAGCCTAAACATCATAATATTGTGACGAACCCTATCAAAAGAAACCTGAATTTATGATAAGAAACTTTAGTAGAAAACCATAAAATAATGGCATTTCTATTGTTCTTATGGGAGAAGAATGATAAGAAAAAATAAAAGTATATTTTATCTTTGGAACTTGATTGTTGTGATATATTTGATTAAAAAATATATATATTACATGACAATCTCATATTAAAAGTTTTAAAATATGAAGGAAGAAGTTCAAGACTTTTAAAGAAAAGTCAAAAACAAGTGACAGAGTAAGAAACTAAAAGCCAAATATTAGAGTTTCAAGAAAGTGTCCAAAAAATTAGAGTTTCAAGCAGAACAATCTAACAAACCAAACCATACAAAGAGGAATGTAAAACTATTCATTTAAAAAAATTTAATATTGTAAAGAAAAATATAAATATTACTCATTTTTCAATAAATAATTTAATATTGTTGTGTGACCATGTACAAGACTGACTTCCATGGTTTTGAGATTCCTTGTGAGAATGGTTTCTTATATATATTACTATTATATATTCTGATATTGTTAAAAAAAAATTTAAAAATTATTCTCCTTATCCTCAAAGTTTTGTAATGTGTCTTTTTTAAGTTATGTATTAAATTTATAATATTTATTATTAAAATAATATACAATAGAATATAGTAATTTTAATAAAGTGAATATTTTAATATATGTATTTATATCAGTTATAAAAGAAGAAATTTTATTAGTAATTTTTTTTTACATAAAAGATACATTATATATATTATAAAGTTAAAAATGTTGTATATAAATGTTCTGAAATTTTTTGGATACTTTTATAGTTTTAATGTCTCTTTTATTTACAAAATTATTTACCTTTATATTACGATTATGACAGAATAAAAAAAATTAGAGTGAATTATTTATTGAAAAATAATATTAATAATATCAATATATTATTTTATTTTTCAAATAAAATAAGTAATCACATTTTTCATATATTATTGTAATATAAATATATATATATATATATATATTAAATTATAGATATCTTCTAAAATATAATGTTAAAATTTAGATAATTATTGTGATTTAAATATTAAACAAATATTGTTGGTTAAAACAACATCTAGTCGCATTAGGATAAGAATATTGTTGCCTTTCACCTATCTTGACTTATTTTTAGAGTCTAACTAGATGTATCACCAACAATCTCTCCATCATTTTTCACTGCTTGTATTAACATAATTATTACACTAATCATGCATATATCTATATCTTTTTTATATCAAATAACATATATAAATTATGAGCATAAATTTTAATGGCTAAATTTAACCACACATCATATACTACTTACTTGATTTTGGACAACAATTTTAACTTCAGCATATATCAACATTGCTTTGAATAAAAATCTATAATTTTAATTAATCTTCTATCCTTTTTAAACAAAAAATTAGTATATATTATTAGTTTATTTTCACTTAAGCGAGTATTTCTCACTTAAATAAAAATGTAACTTAAACTTATATCTTAATTTTATTTTTTTTCGAGAAAAATAATATTGAAATATTTTTTCTTTTATAGAGCATTTTCTTTAAGCAACATACTTCTTGCTCAAGAAAAAAAAATCATCATCTTAATTTTTACTTAAAGAAAAATTTGTTACTTAAACAAACCACCATGTTTTGAACGAGAGTATTTCAACAAAAAAAAATGTAAAAATGAACATTGAATCATGTAGATTTCATACAAATAAGCCAGTTTCATATTTTTATACAATATCATTCATTCTCACGTTAAGATTTCAACAAATCACACGTCAAAATCATCACTCTTTAAATATTCCAAATCATTTGGGTTTTCAACCAAAATATACTTTTAAAATAATATATTTTCCATTCAAAATACAAGAATACACCATTTCAATTATGACTCTTCTCTAGTTATCACCTTCGGATCTTCAACTTAAATCTTCAAAAAACAATTATAATATAAGCGTAATTTTCTTTTTTCCAAAACCTTAATATAAAATCTAGCTGAGTTTTTTAACTTTCAATTAGAGAACTTAGAGATAAACAAAATTAATTAGAGATAGTACTTATCCAAAAATAAATTTATTTAACATTTCATTTATAAAGTTTTCAGAAAATAGTTATATTTATTTTATTCATATCTTCATATATCTATAATCTCTTAATCACAAGACTTTTTTTTGTCATTACAAATAAAAGTACTATTAAATATGTTATGAAGCTTCCATGTAACGTCACCAAATTCACTATTCTATACAAACTTTATCATATCTATCATCTTATATTAGAATAACTTCATTTAATAATCATCTATTATTATTGACTTAATTTTTATTAAAAAATTATCTTTAATTTATACATCGTCTAACTCTATAATATGACTTAAATCATATATATATTTCAAAACATGTAAAATTTACTAAACAAGACACGAAACTAACTCAAAAACTATTAAAATAACTTTTTAAATATCATATAATATGATCTAATAAATTTTGAAATGAATTTTTTAAACTTCATAATTCATAATACAGCAATTAATCAATTAGATAGAGAAAAAAAAATCATAGAATATTCAACAATTATATTTAATTTCTTTATCTGAAATTTGCGTTAATGTAAGTATTTTGTTATACGAATAAGATTAAGCAACTTTAATTTTTAATCTTAATTTGTAGTTTACATGTTTTTGTAAATTTTATACTTTACATATACAAATTGAATTGGTAATGATATTTTTATACTTTAATTTAATATAATTTTTATATAATTTGTTATGTTTTTATTAATTTAATGTTATATAATTTATTAATTTCTATTTATTTTTATATATCTTTACTTAATTAATTTGTATTTTTTTAATAAATATTTTAAATTTTTAAATTTTAATTTTCCTCCCTTAATTTTATGTTTAATTATTTATTATTATTATTATATTATGAAACCTAATTGTGAGGAGAATATAAACTTACAACCGATATTTTTTTTTTATGGATAGGTTGTATACACACATTTAATACACTTTGATGCTTATTTTTTATATTTATGACGCTGTATTTAATTATGTTATATGCTAATTTTATGTTAGATATGAATCACAAAAAATTTAAAATTTTTTTATAAACTATTTAATTAAGAGATTTTATCTTAAAATAAGATTTTCTACGTATAATTTCATCAAATCCTCTGAATAAGAAAAAGTTAGATATGTGAAAATTGTGGCCTAAAATTTAAGCTACGAATTATCCACGATTTTTCAATTTCGTTGTATAAATAGGTTGTCGTACATAATTTATGTTTTATTCACATTTATAATGTGACCATGTATTTTAGACAACGATATTTTGGGTGGAAACAAATGACTTGAGGAAAGAATAAAATATTGCTAGAAAGGACAAAAAATTATCTCAAGGACAAACCAATTTAATATTTAAAATCAAATATTAGACGAAATAAATTTTATGGATTAAATATTTTTTTTATATATATCATTTGTCGGTCACGAAATTAGGTATAATAATATAGGGGGTAATTTTCCCTAAAACATTAAAAAAATATTTTAATGTTATTTTATTCTATTTTTCTAGTATTTTTATTCTGATACCTTATCTCCCTTTTATTTAATTTATAAATTTTTGTTCTGTATCTTTTCTTTATCTGAAATAATATTTATTTTTATATATTATAATTTTTTATGTCTTATTTTAATGAGAAATAATATAGAATTTTGATTTATTGTATTCTTAAAAAGAATCATGTATGATTGGAGTAATATGATAGTAGATTATAATAATAATTTTTTAAGGGAGTAATAAATACTTATTTTATATTTTAAAGATTAAAAACGTACCTAAATTTATAAATTTAACTTTATATATGTATTCTTATATTAAAGTTAATATTTATATCTCCTTCTCATTTTTTTAAAAATAAATTTTAATTATTATCTTATATTCAATTCATTTTTAAATTATTTAAAGAAGTACAACCTTCTTACCATCCATCAGTAATATAATCTTCTAAGACGTTTTACAAAATCTATAAAAAAAATATTAAGATGAACTAAATAATTTTTTTCATTTAAAAATTTTAAGTCAAAATATTTCAAATATGGTAAATTCTCTTACATGCTGGTCACCAAAACAATTAATAGAAGAATAAAGCTGAGCTTTTGTGTATTGTTATTTTGTTGCTATTTTTTAATTACATTTATTGGTTAAATGTTTCTAATTTACACCTACTACTTACTTATTACATAAACTTCTCATTAACCATTTTAAGATTTGATGCATTTTTTGAATTTCTGATAAATAAAATTTTGCTACGTACATACATTGAATACTAAACTTGGGTAATTATAATGATTTCATTAGTCTTTATTTTGAAAAAGAAAAAAAATAGTACCATGTTATTTTTTTTATAATATTAAAGTTAAAAGTTTCAAATACTTGGATCATGCACTTTCTTATTCTCAATCTAACAAATAATTAAAGAGACTTAATACATATTATTATTCAATATTTTAAATCGTGTTATGTATAAGAATTTAACAGACACACAAACAATCAAATTAATGAGAGTATTATTATATAAGCATAGATTTTATGCATATATAATCACTAAATAATACAAATCCAAAAAAGTTGTTAAACCTTAGAATTAAAAATTAATAAATTTTAAGTTTAATTTATTTTCATAAAATTAATTCAATAAAATAAAATTTATATATTTTATATATATATTGATATGGATATAGAATCTCTAATTAATAATTAAAACATTTATTCAATTAAAAAATAAAAAACAAACCATAGAAAGAACCTTATTTTAGTTTATTTCACCACCAAGTTCTGGGCATTGGTTACAAAAACACAGAGGTTTTTGATTTAGCAAGAGGCCATGTGTTTCAAAACTCCTTTTTTTTGTCTGGTACATACATCAAACACAGTTTGCTGCAAATAGGTGGATTTGGTACCAATTAAAGATGAATTTTGCAGGGCACACATCTCAAACAGCTTGGTGCAGATGGAGTGAATTTGGTACCAATTACAGATGAATTTTATAGGACACACATCAAACAGTTTGGTGCAAATCTAGTGAATTTGGTATCAATGGGCACACATATCAAACAGTTTTGGTGCAGAAAGTGGATTTGGTCTATGATTTGGATTATCTATGTCATCTGGCCTTTTAACCTTAAGACAGGGAGAGTTATTATTTGTGTCCACTCTTATCATACAGTTTGGTACACTGACTTATTATTTTTAACGAAGAAATGATTATAAATATATTTATATAAAGTAAGAAAAAATATAAAAAATAAAATATTTTTAAATAATAATTTTTAATTTATATATAAATTAATTATAATTTATAAAAAAAATATTATTTTTTTTAAAATTACTTATAAAAAGTTTATTCTAGTTCATTTTCTATCATAAAAAAATCATATAAAATAAGAAAATATAATTAAGATAATAATATGAGAGTTTCACTCTTCAAATAAATTTTCTAATTTCTAATATCTAATTATAAATTGAAGAGAATAATGTCACTCTCTCAATTACATATTTTCAACATTTCTTATTTCATTTTATTAATTTTTTCAAATTTTTTTATTACCTCTCGTACATTATATGAAAAATGGGAAAAGTAAGATTGAAAAAAAAACAAATTAGAGAATATTTTTTCAGATTAAGAGACAAAATGATACAAATTTCCTTTTTCATTTGACAACTCTTATTATATACTCATTTGATTCACCATACCAAATCTTTCAAAATATACATGTTGTAACAACTTAAAAATCAATATTGATAACTTCAAAGCCAAATAGTATCGTTTGAAAGCATAACTTCTCTTACCTTATTTCAGTTCTCTACCCCGCCTCTCTTCCTTCACGTCCTACTATAGTTGATACTCAGGTGAACTCGTGACCTTACCTCTAATACCAATGGTTGGATTGAGTGTTTACCACTAGGCCAAAAGGTATAGCTAATAATTAGGGTATAACTCTTTCTACTCAAGAGCTTCCAAGTGCCACGATTTGAATGTAACTTGGCCCATCTAACCTCTATCACGGGGGGGAATTGATGCAACTCGGAACAATCTCCTCCTTAATAATTGTCTATTAAGAACTAATCAGATTGTGACTTGACCCACTTGACCTCCACCATGGGATAAGTTGGTAATACAAATTCTTATCTCTTACATTAATTACTTGGACATCTATCTCTAGATAAGTTATCTTCTGCAGTATGTCAAGTACAAGCTTGACCAAGGAGTGTTTACTAACATGGGTCAAACACAAGCTCAACTAAGGAGTCTCTTAAGGGTCGTTCAATTGCTTAGTGGAGCTCGACCAAAGGTTTACTAAATTACCTTATATAACTCGGCTTGTTGAATGGCCTAACGAAACTCGACCAAAGGTATGTCGAATTGCCTTGTATATATCGGCTATTAAATGGCCCAGTAAAGTTCGACCAAAGATCTACTGAATCATCTAGTAGAGTTCAGCGAAACGATCTCTTTGAATTGTTGACTAAAGTTCGGCCTCATAATCTTACTGAGTTTCTAGTAAAACTCAACCAAACTAGTCTATCGTGGTTCGGAGTTGAGTTCAATCGAACTAGTTATTATTATATATATATATATATATATATTTAAAAATAATAATCAGGATATTACAGTAACTCACTAATTTACCTCCTTTTAAGATTGTTATAGGATGTAGCTTTTTAAAATCAACATTATATTAATGGTAGTATTGAAAAATAATTTACATACTTGTTCTTTAGTTACAAAAATCACTAGTTTTAGAACGTTGTTGGTCATAGTTATAGTTCAAAAATTAGCACTTCAAGCAATTGGATTTAATAATATTTTTTTCATAATAATATATATGAAAAATTTTATATGAAATTATCCTTATAATGAAAGCTTCCTAACCAAGTCAAGTATGTCGGTTGCAAAGATCTATTTATGAATTCAAACAGGCCAATGGATGATAGTCTCATCACTACCTTATGTTAATGACATAATTATTTTTTCTAGAAATTATCTTACTAAAATAAAACGTATCACTAAATTACTTGATATTACTTTCAAAATTAAAATATTGACAACATCAAATTCTTTCTTATTAATATTATTATTTGTTAAAAAAAAATACATACTAAATATTACTTATTTTCATTGGTATAAATTATTGTAAAATATTACATTAATAATTTAGTAATTTTTAAAAGAATATTTTCCTCAATTAATCTTATACATTGACTTGAAATATATAGAAAGTACAAATAGTCATCTTAACAAATAATATTAAAACTAATATATATTAAGATATAAGATATATGTAAATATATTTTGTTATCTAAAATATAATAACAAAATATAATAATAAAATATTTACATATATCTTAATACACCCCCGCAGTTGAAGCAGGAGGACAACAGACACTGAGACTGTCCCTAAAATCATCAAACAACACACGCGGAAGTCCCTTAGTAAATATGTCCACGATCTGATATCGTGAAGGCACATGAAGAACACGAACCTGACCACATGCAACCTTTTCCCGTACAAAATGTATGTCCATCTCAATATGTTTGGTACGTTGATGTTGCACTGGGTTGCCCGACAAATAGATAGCACTAACATTGTCACAATACACAATAGTAGCCTTGGTAACCGGACAATGCAATTCCAAGAGCAAATTTCGAAGCCAACACGACTCAGAGACCACATTAGCAACACCCCTATACTCGGCCTCTGCACTAGATCGAGAGAGTGTAGACTGACGCTTGGAGGACCATGACACCAAGTTGTCACCCAAAAACACACAGTAACCCGAGGTAGAACGTCGCGTATCAGGGTACCCACCCCAATTAGCATCAGTATAAGAAACAAGAGATGAGGTCGAAGATGAATTGAGATGAAGACCAAGATCAAGTGTACCTTGTAAATACCGGATAACGCGTTTGAGAGCTTGCATATGGTCCACCCTTTGCATATGGTCCACCCTCGGATCGTGCATATATAAGCACACCTGTTGCACCTCATAAGAGATATCCGGTCTGGTAAAAGTGAGATATTGTAGAGCCCCAGTAAGACTCCTATAGAGAGTAGGATCCTCATAAGGTGCGCTAGAAGTAGTACCCACCTTAGCTTTGGTGTCAACCGGTGTTGGAGACGACTTGCAAGAAGACATACCGGCCCGGTCAATAATTTGTTCGGCATATTTGCGCTGTGAAAGGAACATACCACCCTTATGCTGAGACACTGCAATGCCAAGAAAATAGTTCAAAGGACCAAGATCCTTCATAGCAAATTCCGAGCTCAAAAGGTTCATAATAGATTTTCAGAGAGCATGAGAAGAAGCAGTAAGTATAATGTCATCAACGTAGAGCAAAATGTAAGCCATGTCCGAACCCTTACGATAAATAAATAATGAGTTGTCACATTTGCTATTTGAGAAACCAAGAGACAAGACATAGAAACCAAGAGACAAGACATAATCAGCAAATCGCTTATACCAAGCACGAGGCGCTTGTTTAAGCCCATATAATGACTTACGCAAACGGCACACATAATCCGGATGAGTACGGTCACGATACCCCAATGGTTGATGCATATAAACTGTTTCTTGTAGCTCACCATGAAGAAAAGCATTTTTGACATCCAATTGATGAATGGGCCATGCCTTTGAAAGAGAAAGTGAAAGAACGGTGCGAATCGTAGCCTGTTTCACTACCGGGCTAAAAGTTTCACCACAATCAATGCCAACCTGCTGAGTTTTTCCATTACCTACAAGACGGGCTTTATGCCTCTCAAACACACCGTTAGATTTCTCTTTATGAGTAAAGATCCACATAGACCGAATAACATTAACATTAGGTGGACGGGGCACCAACTCCCACGTCTTATTTTTAATAAGAGCATCATATTCATCATCCATGGCTATTTTCCAATTGGGATCACGAAGAGCCGCAACTGGGTTACGAGGTAATGGAGACCGAGTAACTGAAGTGACTAAGCCATAATCATCATATTTCTTGGATGGCTTAAAAATGCCCCTTTGGCTTCTTGTGACCATACGGGACGATTGGATGGGAATATGAGGGGAAGGTACTGTCTGGTCTGCTAGTGTGGAGATAGGAGAAGAGGATGGGCTAAAGGAAGGAGAGGTGGGTGGGCTTGAAGGGAAGTGTGAACTAGTGGTGTCTGGGCTCATGGAATTTGGGCCAGTAGGGGGGTCGGTTTGTGTGGCAGGTTGGTCCGTGTGAGGAGCAGGAACATTTGGAGATTGATTGGAAAGGTGATGCATGGTATAGGCACTCATATCATCACACAAGAAATCATAAGTAGTAAAAGAAGGGGAATGCAATTTCTGAAATGGGAAAACATGCTCATCAAATAAGACGTGACGACAAATTATAATTTTACTAGAAGATAAATCATAACACTTGTAGCCACGATGATGCGAAGGGTAACCCAAAAACACACATGGGGTAGATCGAGGTTATAATTTATTGATTGTGGTGGATGGAAAAAGAGGATAGCATAAACACCCAAACACCCTAATGTGAGAATATGAGGGATCCTGTTGGTATAGAATCTGAAGAGGAGAAGTGTTTCCCAAACCCTTACTTGGAAGTATATTAAGAAGATATGTAGCCATTTGTAATGCATGATGCCAAAAAGGAAGAAGGAAGAGAGGCATGAGCAAGGAGAGTACGAGACATATTATTGATAGTCCGAATTTTCCGTTCAGCTTTCCCATTTTGAGGTGAGGTATGAGGGCAAGAAAGACGGAATGACATACCATTAATTTTACATAAATTCCAAAAATGTCCATTGTCAAACTCCCTCCCATTATCACATTGGAAATTTTTTATATTACGTTCAAATCGAGTGAGAATGTGAGCTCGAAAAGTTAAGAATTTCTCAAATACATCAGATTTTTTAGACAACGGAAAAGTCCACAAATAATTAGAATAATCATCCAAAAATAAAACATAATATCGATGTCCCATTGAACTCAAAATAGGAGATGTCCAAATATCACTATGAATAATATCGAAAGGCATAGATGTACTTGTAGAAGAGGAAACAAATGGCAACTTAATATGTTTTCCAAAAACACAAGATTGACAAAGACTAGAAGTAGAAAGACGATTACAATTAATGCTGTTGTTTTTCCTAAGAACATCTAAAATAGGAGCACCCGGATGACCCAACCGATCATGCCAAAGCTTAGGAGAAATGGCGGCGAAGGTTGAAGGAAGAGGTTGATTGCTGAGAGGAGGAGGAAGAGGGTAAAGATCACTCTGACTATCACATCTCATTATTGGCATCCCCGTTTGAAAATCCTTTACAGAAAAACCAAAAGGATCAAATTCTACAGTCACAGAGTTATCAGTAGTAAACTTTCTAACTGAAATAAGATTTTTGATAATTTTGGGAGCATGTAGAACATTGGTGAGAGATAGGGGAGGATTAGGAAAAGGCAAGCAAGTATGACCATAGCCATGAATCGAGATAGTATGACCATTACCAACAATAATGCCATGATGATTGCTCAAATTAAAATAAGACGAGAAATTACCATTGGAAGATGTCATATGAGAAGTAGCTCCGGTGTCCATGTACCATGATGGATCAGAGGGACTCATAGACATAGTATGCATCGCCGCTCCAATATTTGTAGGAACATATGAAGGGGACTGCCCATTTTGAGAAGCCATGTAAGCCTGCTGTGGTTGTGGCCCAAGCACGCCTGACTGTTGTTGCTGTCTCTGTGGTTGCTGTCGCTGTGGTGCCGGACCCCGTGCCCAACCTTGGTTTGGATATGGGCATGGAGGAGCCCATTGAGGCATCCAACCCCAAGGTGGGTAATTCGGCCAAGGGGAAGGCCCCCACTGTGGTTGCTGTTGTGTACTCCCACTGGACTGCTGCGGACCACCATTGCTGCCCCTTGCGCGGTCGGATTTTCCCCCGCCGGACCCACGACCACCGCCACCGAATTTTTTCCCAGAATTCTTGCGATATCCGGACGGCTTCCCACGATGTTGCGGGTGGTGTTGTTGGTCTGAATGTGAGGAATTTGAGTCATAAACGGATTGTGAGGCAGCCACCATCGCCGACTCCGAGCCCATGGCAGCCTCCTTTGCCAATCCTGCTTCCTCAAGGGTGAGCATCGACCGAGCCTTATAAAACGGAGGTAGAGGATCACTCTGCCGAATTAACGTCCCTACACCGCGATATGCACTTGTGAGACCCGAAACAAGTTGAATGACGAGATGGCTCTCCGACATCGGTGCTCCAACATTTTTCAACTGATCAGCAAGGGATTTGAGACGTTGACAATATGCCGAAGTATTCGGAAAATTCTCCATCTTGGTACGGGAGAATTCGGCCTCAAGAGTTACCACACGAGAATGTTTGTTGTCTTGGAAAATATCTCTCAACCTATTCCAAGCATCCATGGCCGTGACATCGGGTTCAATAATTGTATGCAACAAGTCATTGGAGATGGTTGCATAAAGCCAGGAAAGAACCGTAGCATCAAGAGTTGACCATAATTCCTTTTCATCCTCAGTTATAGGTACCCTCTCTTTGCCATTGGCAGGAGGAATAATGTGATGAAGGACCTTATGAGAACGTGCGGTAATTTTAAAAAGTTCCACCCACGTAGAGTATTGGACATTCTCCATCTCAAGAGTAATGGAGATATGGTTTCGTATATCAGAAACCGCAAGAGCCGGATGGAAAGAACTCTTGTTGTCCGACATGACGGTGGAAAGAAGGAAAAAACAAATAGATGAATGAGAATGAAGAAGAAGAAGCGTGATTTAGAAATCTGATACCATAAAAGAATATTTTCCTCAATTAATCTTATTCATTGACTTGAAATATATAGAAAGTACAAATAGTCATCTTAATAAATAATATTAAAACTAATATATATTAAGATATAAGATATATGGAAATATATTTTGTTATCTAAAATATAATAATAAAATATTTACATATATCTTAATAGTTTTCTTTTTAAATTACAAACATCTTTTTAAAGACTTAATAGAAGAACTTTATCTTACCAATATTAAACCTAAGATATTTTTTTGTTATTCATTGGCAACTAATTTGTATTAAATCCCATTAATACTCATTAAGAAGCTGTATTCTGAATTTTGAGATATTTTAAAGCTTTTCTTGGTTAAGACTTTCTCTTTCCTATTCATAACACAATGTAATTAAAATTTTCAATGATTCTGATTGATTGAGTTAAATAAATTAACATTTATAAATCCTTGATTTGTTCCTCATCTTTCGGAAAACAAGTTACTATTTTTTGAATTCCTTCTTTCTAATTTTATCAAATTGTTTTTCATTTTTTTTTTCAATAATTAACATATTTATGATGTATTCTAATTTTTTTAAGCTGAAAATGATTATCATTCATTTTTGAAAGATCCCTTATCAGATTATATTTTAATCACTTATTTATTATATTAATAAAATATTATTAATCAATTGTCTTAGTTGTCTATTTTTATTCATTTATGTTTTTTTCTCGTTAACAACTTATTCATTCAATTTACACCTAATTATTGTATTATATTAAAATTATTATCAATAACATAATAAAAATTATTATTATTATTTATCTTTTTTTTCTTTGAGTTTTGAATTATTTTTTCTATAAGATATTAAACTTTTCTTTCTTTCATGTGGATTCGATAAGTGTCATCAAATATTATTGTATTGGAGAGATATTTTGTTGAATATATCACAAAATAAATTTATAAACAGGGAAATTTAATATAGTTTATCTTATTTCTCTCTTTTTTCACTTTTCTCTCTATTTACTATTTTTAAAAGTGTAAACATTTCCCATGGTTCACCATTTCTTTGAGATAGAGATAAAATGAAAATGGAAAATAAACAGGTTTACAGGAAACAAAAGATCCTATTATTATTACAACCATTTAATCTCACGACTTCTTAATTCAAATACACTTTTTCTTCTTTTCTCATTTCCAGCAAATCAAACTTGGATATTACTTAATAATGAAATATATAGATGAACAAAAATAAAATTTATAATATTTTATTTTAAAATTAAATATAATTTTAATCTATATAAACATATGAAACTTTAATTTTAATCTTTTAAAAAAATAATTTTTTTCCAAAATTTACTTTTTGAAAGATAATCTATGGTACTATAGTACTAGTATACGTGTATTTAGATAGAATTTAACATGTGTAGATACATTATTTAAAAAAGACTTTAAATTCAAAATTTATTATTTATATATAAAGATTCAAAAACATTAAGCACTGATCTTATCTTACATTTATATTTTTTTTGGATTTACACCCCATTATTTAATATATTATTAATTATTTATGAAACAATAATTGGTAATATTGAATATAAAAAGAAACACAAGCAATAACATTTAAAATTTGCAGAACTTTAATAACTTGAAAAATAAAATATCAATATCCAAAATAAAACTTGGCCAAATAATAGTAACAGTATTAAATTTGGCCATGACCTATTTTATTGAATTGCGAAAAGGTCAAAATATGGATGCATAATGCTTATGCTTCTATCCACATGAAGCCAAAGTTTTCACATCCATATACCATCACAAAAGTTTATAAATATCTACAAAGTTTTAATCTTTATATCAGCAAAGCAAAAGCAGAGCCACTCAAACACACTCCTTTTCCCCACCAAAATCTTCACCATGTTGATGAAATATTTGGTTCTATTTTACTCTCATCTCAAATGGGTGTTGGATTTTCTTCTCTTTCACCCTTTCTACAAGCTCCATGATTCTCAAATGCCAATGGTTGGAGAAGAGCAAAGCATATGCCACTATGCACACAACAGAGAGGAAGATGTTGATTGTGCAGTTTGTCTGAACAAAATTGAAGATGGTGAAGAGATCAGAGTGCTGAGGTGTGAACATTTGTTTCACAGATACTGTTTGGATGCATGGATTGCACTGAAAAGTGTGACTTGCCCTCTTTGCAGAGAACCAGTGAGAGGTAGAAGAGTGATGAATGAGGTTGGAGCTGAAGTTCTGTGGTTTCAATTTTGTGCTGTCCACACTGATGAAGGTGATAGATGGTGGCTACGTTAATAGCGTGCAGTAAGAAAGGACTAGGATTGGTTTGCACCAGCATAAGTCTATAGACACTTGTACAAAGTTTGAACTCTTTGTTTTGTAATGTTTCAAATAATTTGATGGCTATTCTTAAAAATCCCACATTATTTAGTGATGTCTATCACACTATCTCTCACTCACATATGTCGTCTTACAATTGTTTTATATAATTGTCTTGTCTGGCCAGTTCCACGTTCGAAAGGTAATCTCAACGTGGAGGGGTGTTAAAGATCTCACATTACTTAGTGATATAGTTAAATTAATGTATATAAATGGGATAAACCTTATCTCATAAACCGGTTTTACGAAATTAAGTTAAGTTCAAAGACCATTTATGTTAATTATAGTTGATCAAAATTAATAATTTCACATATTAATGATTGTTACATATTTCAACAAAGAAGAAGAATATAAAATCATTACGTGAAGAAGTGGTCACATGATATTGTTAAAATTTGGTCTAAGTGGACTTTTATATTATTTATAGATAGAAAAAATTAGTTTTTATTTATTATTAAAATGTTAGTTTGTATACTTCTAGTGGGGCTGCGCGCCTATTTTCTTACATTAGGTTTAAAAAAAAAGGCCTTAAAACATAAAACACTAATCTTAATATTTAACCCTTTTTATATTTCTAGTTGAATTGAAACATTTATTAATTTTATTCATCATTAATATTCGTTCAATTTTTTAATCAATTATGGTTACTCATATTTTTTACAAGACTTAAATTTACTATCTTACTTAATAGTGAACTCAGTTTTCCATTAAAATAGTTTTATTTTATCCGTTCTTTTAAAATTTTAAATTCACTTTTTAGTATTTTTATTTAGTGAATTTTTAATATTTATAGGTAAATTAATAACTTTTGATATTTTGGATGTATTTCGAATATATTAATATAAACTGAAAGAAAAATTGAAAAATACTTATACGAAAACAACTGAAACTCAAAAAATCTTTTCCGAATTTATTTAAATGTTATAATTTTGTATTTGGGTGTTTTTATTCTCGAAAAAATATTGTTATTTTTTTTATTTTTTAGTATTTAATATATATATTTGAAAAAAAATAATTACTAATTTAAAATTTTCGTAGTTCTTGAAAACTCACGATAAATTTCCACTTGTTGGTTGATTTGGCCATAAACAACGACGCACGTGAATAACATGTCAAGCTACCATGGCTATGATCTACACATACACTATATTTGCATGTGATTCATGTTTTTTCTATTTATCAGATTTATTTTTTAAATTTTTTAGCAACTAAATGTTTTTTTTTTCTCTCACTAGTCATGACTATGGTTAAAATAATTGTTAATAAAATTTAAATAATTTGTAAACCAACTTTTTAAATTTTTCTTAGCTTTCAACTTCATTATTATTTTTT
This sequence comes from Macrotyloma uniflorum, assembly GCA_016859785.1. Taxonomy (NCBI): domain Eukaryota; kingdom Viridiplantae; phylum Streptophyta; class Magnoliopsida; order Fabales; family Fabaceae; genus Macrotyloma; species Macrotyloma uniflorum. Next base: position 669,259 of record BDMB01000021.1, read on the forward strand.
TTTAATTTCAATGTTTTAGGGTATCACTTTATTATCCATTCATCACTTATTAAATATTTTTACCTATAAGATTATTTATTTCTGTATGAAATATATACAGTTTTAATATATATAAGTTAATATTTTAACTAAACAAAAAAGTAAGAAGAAGAAGAAAAGTTAATATAGATATATGCATATAAAAAATATTCTATTATTTATAGAATATTAGTATGAAATTTAGAGATAAGAGTTTTTTTGAGTGATCATATAAGAATTCGAGAATTTTATTAGAATAAATTCTGATATCATATTAGTAGTGGAATTAAATCTAACTCATCATCATAAAACAGATTTAATAAGATGAGGTTTGCACTACTTTATAAATCCTAATTTAACCTTATTTCTAGATGATGTAGGATCTCTAACACAAACATAAATATATAGTTAAAATATAAATATACACACTTAGATCATTCCTCTCATTTTTCATACAAACATAATGTAACATACCCATTTTACTATATTATATTATCCAGTCCACAATATCTAAATATTTAAGTGCTAAGTATTTAAGTGCTAAATATATTATATTTACAAAAGGATGCCTCAAAAGGGCTAAATAAAATTCTCAAAATACATAAAATTATAATATTAAGGTTCTATTACAACCTCCTAAAACTACTGTCTCCCAACAGAGGAGCCCTCTCCTGACCTGGTGTTAGGCCCATTATTAATGCCACCAATGTGGGGCCCATCATAGAAGAGCAACAGGACTCGGTGGATGCACAAGAAAGTCTAGAAGCTGATGCCAGACCCTAGAGGATTAGGAACAAACCCCCCTGGCTCAAAGACTATGTAACCAATTGACCGCGTGACAACCTTGTAAGGAACGGTTATGCAATAAAGGAGCATGACTAACAAACTTTTATTCTTTTACGTTTCATGTAGTGTGTACGGTGCTTTATAGGCACGGTTGATAATTAGAAAAGAGGAGAAGAACAGAACATTTGCCTCAATTCTCTCTGATATTTTCTCTTCCTTCTGATTATTCCCTTCTCTTTTTCTGTGTATTTCCCTTTCATTGGTGCTTTCACTGACTTTCTTTCCTCCCATGGCTAACCCCTCTGATTCCTTTTCGTCCCTTGATAAAAAGCTTGAACAAATTCTCCTTGCCCAGGCCAATTTTTCCAACACCCTCCATGACATAGCTGCACGCACGTCATTGCTGGAATCCAAACTCTCATCACCACCACCACATTCCACACCACCACGCCCTCTCAAGTTTGATCCTCCTTCCTTTAACGGTGACGACGCACTTGGCTGGATATTCAAAATAACTCAGTTATTTGATTATAACATGACACCACCAGCCCAGCGAACACAAATTGCCTCATTCTACCTTGAAGGTCCTGCACTTGCATGGTACCAATGGATGCACAATAATGGTCTCCTCACGTCATGGGATGCCTTCCTCCGTGCCTTGGAACTGCGTTTTGCACCATCAAAGTTTGAGGATCCAATCGCTGCCCTGTGCAAGCTTTCCCAAGTCCATTCTCTCACCGATTACATCTCAGAATTTGAATCCATTGCTAACTGCATCTCCGGTTACACTGCTAGCTTCTATCTCAGTTGTTTCATCTCCGGTCTCAAGCCCCATCTCCGCCGAGAGGTCACCGCCTTACAACCCACCGACATGCCACAAACAGTTGCATTTGCCAAACTCCATGATGATAAGTCCAAAATTCAACCATTCCCTTTCTACAAATTTTCCAGACAACCATCACCAGCTGCCACTCCCGTGACCAAACCGCTTCCTCCGCTCCTTCCTACACCAACTACCAAACTCCCCATTAAACGTCTCACGGAGGCTAAAATACAGGTCCGTCGTGACAAAAATCTGTGTTACAACTGTGATGAACGATACACGCGTGGCCATCGTTGTAAGACTCAATTCCTTCTACTCGTCGTGACTGACCCAGCTGATGACACTGACCCTTCCCGTGATCCAGATCCTGACCCACTAGAGAGTTCACCTCTGGAAGCGGGTCTGATCAGCCTTCATTCCTTCTCGGGTCAGTGGACCCCAAGAACCTTCCGAATTACTGGGTCCATCAACGGCTATGAGGTCCATATTATGGTTGAAAGTGGTGCTACACATAATTTTATCCAGACTAAGGTGGCCCAATTCCTAAAATTACCTCTGGAGCCCACACCTAGTCCATTAAGAGTAATGGTTGGCAATGGAGAGTTTTTGCCTTGCACCACATTCTGCCCTCAGGCCCAAATCACTATTGCTGCCCTACAATTCCCAATTGACCTCTACCCCTTGGACCTCTCTGGCACTGATATCGTCCTTGGTGTTCAATGGCTAACACAGATCAGTCCATTCATCATGGATTATAATGGGCCTTTTATGAGATTTATGTGGGAAAATAAGATGGTGGAACTCAAAGGTGATCATGCACCGCACCCCACCCCAATATCAGCCCATCAATTAAAACGCCTGCAACACACCAATAGAGTGGATGCCCTTTTCCAACTCAGTCTCGAACCAACCCCTAGCCTCCACTCTTTTTCCACTTTAACAACACCTTCTTCTGACACATCTCTTCCTTCTACTTCTATTCCACAGTTACAGACATTAATCACCACATAATCATTCCTTTTTTCCACCCCTTCCACCCTCCCACCATCCAGATACACTGACCATTCCATCACCTTACTACCAAACACTTCACCCATCTCGGTTCAACCATACCGATACCCCCACTTCAAAAAACAAGAGATTGAGTTGCAGGTACAGAAAATGTTGGATTCGGGATTCATCACCCCTAGTACCAGCCCTTATTCATCCCCAGTTTTGCTTGTCAAAAAGAAAGACGAAACGTGGCGATTCTGCGTTGATTACCGCGCACTCAACGCCGTTACCGTCAAGGACAAATTCCCAATTCCCACCATCGATGAGCTTTTAGACGAGTTGGGCACAGCATCATGGTTTTCTAAGCTTGATCTCTTTTCTGGCTTCCACCAAATCCTCATGAAGCCTAGCGACTCCTCTAAAACGGCTTTCCGCACCCATAATGATCATTTTGAATTCAAGGTGATGCCCTTCGGTCTGTGAACGCCCCATCCACATTCCAGGCCACTATGAACGACCTCTTCCGCCCTCACCTACGCCGTTTTATCATCGTCTTCTTTGACGATATACTTGTTTATAGCTCCACCTTGGAAGACCATATTCTCCACCTAGAAACTGTCTTCAAGTTGCTCCTTGCTAACAAATTCCACCTCAAGGGGACCAAATGTCACATTGGACAGCAATCGATTCAGTACTTGGGGCATGTGGTATCTGCGACTGGTGTTACACCTGACCCTACCAAGGTTTAAGCAATCATTGATTGGCCAATTCCCTCAAACCTCAAATCCCTCCGTGGGTTCTTAGGACTTACAGGCTTCTACCGTCATTTTGTGAAAAGGTATGCCTGTATCGCCTCTCCCCTTACTGATTTACTAAAGAAGGATAATTTCTTGTGGACAGTTTCTGCTACGGCTGCTCAATGCTCTTAAGACAGCAATTACGTTCGCACCTGTCTTGGCGTTGCCACACTTTGATTCTGTTTTTGCAATACAGACAGATGCTTCAGGCACAGGCATGGGGGTTGTTCTATCACAGCACGGACATCCAATTGCATTCTTTAGCAAGCAATTCTGTCCTAAATTGTGCAATTCTTTTGCATACATCAGAGAACTATGTGCCATCACCTCCGCAATGCAGAAATGGCGACAATACTTGCTGGGACGTCATTTTATTATCTACACCGACCAACAATCCATCAAAGACCTTCTTAGTCAAATTGCTCTTACACCAGATCAACAATCCTACTTGACCAAATTACTTGGGTTTGATTTTGAGATCCACTACAAACCAGGCAAGTCCAACACCGTGGCAGATTCTCTTTCACGTATCCTCCCTGAGACAGACTCCTTCTTCATCATCTCCATCACTCAAATGGACTTCCTCCACGACCTCAAACGTTGCCTCAGCAAAGATAATGCCTTCCTTGACCTTAAGGAACAACTTTTGCAAACTCCTTCCTCATTCCCTGATTTCTCAATTCATCAGGACCTCATTCTCCACAAGGGCAAAATATGACTGCTTAAGTCTTGCTCAATGATACCACTGTTGCTCCACGAGTTTCACTCTACTCCTTTAGCTGGTCATCCGGGTGTCACTCGCACCTTGGCTAAATTGCAAGCAAACTTTTATTGGGAGAATATGAGAAAGGATGTCCTTACCTTTGTGGCACAATGCACTACGTGCCAACAAATAAAGGTCCCCACTCAATGCCCACCAGGTTTGCTGCAGCCAATACCACCACCATCACGCTGTTGGGAGGATCTGTCACTCGATTTTATCATTGGACTGCCACCATATCAAGGTCACACTACTATATTAGTTGTGGTGGATCGATTCTCAAAAGGAGCGCACTTTGGTACTTTGCCTCGCTTTTTTACTGTCGCCAAGGTTGCTGACCTCTTCACTCATATAGTTTGCAAATTACATGGTCTTCCTCGTAGCCTAATCTCAGACCGTGACCCCATTTTTCTCAGTCACTTTTGGAAGGAGCTCTTCCGTCTGAGTGGCACTAAATTGCGCATGTCCACCGCCTACCATCCCTAAACAGATGGGCAAACGGGAGTCACAAATAAAATACTACAGCAATATTTGCGATGTTTTGTCCATCATCGCCCATCTCTATGGGGGAAGCTACTACCATGGGCAGAGTGGTGCTTTAACACCTCTCTTAACTCCTCCACGGGTTACACTCCCTTCGAGGTCATATTTGGTCACTCACCTCCTTCCATCCTTCAGGCTTTGAACTTGGATACAACTAATGCAGCAGCTCATTTTGAGGTCCATTCTCGCGAGGAGATCATGCGGAAGTTACACTGCAATCTCCTCAAGGCACAAGAAGACATGAAACGCTGGGCAGACTCCCACCGTCGTGACCTCAGTTTCAACGTGAGTGATTGGGTTTATGCTAGGCTCCGCCCTCGTCGCCAAAGCTCCGTCACAAGCTAGTATCTTGGCAAGTTGCAGAAACGGTTTTTTGGTCCCTTCCGCGTGCTTGAGAAGATTGGTGCAGTTGCATACCGACTGGACCTCCCTCCTTCTGCAAAAATACACAATGTCTTCCATATCAGTCTCCTTCGCCTTCATCGTGGCACACTTCCTTCCCCGCCACCACTCAGTCTTCCCCCTAAGATCGAAGACAACCAACTCATTCTTACTCCAATCGCTATTCTAGCTTGGAAGATGTCCTTAGATACCACCAACCCACAACAATTGGTCTTGATTCAGTGGGAAGGACTTCCTTTGGAAGAGGCAAGTTGGGAGCCTTGGTCTCAAATTCAGGCCCAGTTCCACCTTGAGGACAAGGTGACTCTCGATGGGAGAGGAGATGTTAGGCCCATTATTAATGCCACCAATGCGGGGCCCATCATAGAAGAGCAATAGGACTCGGTGGATGCACAAGAAAGTCTAGAAGCTAATGCCAAACCCCAGAGGATTAGGAACAAACCCCCCTGGCTCAAAGACTATGTAACCAATTGACCACGTGGCAACCTTGTAAGGAACGGTTATGCAATAGAGGAGCATGACTAACAAACTTTTATTCTTTTACGTTTCACGTAATGTGTATGGTGCTTTATAGGCACGGTTGATAATTAGAAAAGAGGAGAAGAACAAAACATTTGCCTCCATTCTCTCTGATATTTTCTCTTCCTTCTGATTATTCCGTTCTCTTTTTCTGTGTATTTCCCTTTCACCTGGCACCTGCTCCCGTGCAACATACACGATCATAGCAGTTAAGGAAAGACAACAAAAGCAAGCAGGATAAGCTAGATATACAAAAAGTATGCATAATTAAAATAAATTACACAGATAAATTACTATTATCACAATCAAGTGTAAGGGCTTACCAAAGGTTTTACACGCATATTCACATTCACACATCACAATCAAGACCGACACTTTCCGGAAGATTGTATGGATCTCGCATCTAAGGCTAGCACCTGATGTATCAAACCATGGATCAAGGGTCTTATAACGATCGGCTAACTGAGTCTTTTTCACCTCAGCGCCATCCTCTCACTGCTCACAACATCAGGGTAGCCCCATTAGCTGCCTCCTCTGAGTAACTAATGGGACCTTCATCGACCTCTCACCACATGTGGCCTTAGTCTACATGACTAGGACTCACATTGAGGTTTGGATACCTTATATAATGTCCCTAGATCTATACACACTAATCTACCACATGCCACATACTATTCATACTCATCATCATAGTTACTTTCCTCTAACATACATATTTCATAACCCATTATCACCTTCATCTCATCAAGACTACAATTCATGCATCAAATATACTTTCTAAGAGTATCACATACATATTTAGATATACCAAATTTCATCAATTCAAATCAATTCCAAAGTCGATCAAACTGGGAGAAATTCGCTCAGCGAATAAGTCCGCTCAGCGAATATATTCGCTGAGCGCAAGCTTGCGCTGAGCGCACCGCGAGCTCAGTCCCTTGTTCTCCGCTCAGCGAATTTTTCGCCCGAAGATTGCTGTAAAATTCTGCTAAATGCAAGTTTCGTGCGCTAAGCGAAATTTTACAGTCATCCTTGTAACAAATCTGCTGAGCGCAGTCCGCTCAGCGCAGGGGCTCTGCGCTCAGCGGATTTTTGCATACCAAGCTTAGAATCACCATGCAAATCAATCTGAAACACAAGCAAGCATGCAGAACACCATAAAGCCACATAATTTTCACAGATTCAAAGTAGAAACACAGATTTCCTAAAAAAAGAAAAGTCAAAGTTCTAGCTTCCCTTACCTCAAATTCCTTAGTCCAATAAACAATTTCCCCTATAAATCAAAGCTTAGAAGCTCCAATTGGTCCTATAAGCGCCTAAAACACAAATTTAACCTATAAACACCAAATCTTCTTCTCAGGCCAAAGAGGGAAAATTAGAAAACTTACCCAAATTGAAATTCTGATCGGTCCAAGTAGATCTATTCTCCTCAAGCTTCACAGTGGTATATTCAAATCTTGAAAAGGATGGAAGGTAGGAAAATTGGTTAGAGAGAAGGTAGAGAGAGTTTAGAGAAAAGGCTTTCTAGAGAGATGGTAAACTTAAGATAATGAAGGTTAAAAGGTTAAGTTTTTCTATTTGTAATTCTTTTTAAAACTTTACCAATCACTTTTACCCTTCACTACTTAAGCTACTATCTTGCTAGAATACCACACACTAGGTCTTTACACATAAAATTCTTTTAACTCTTTTAGAGCTTCTTATAGATATGCTTGAATTGAAAGAGATGAGAAATGGATCAGAAATTTTAAAGAAAAGATAAATATTTTAATAAAGAGAAGTTTTAGAGAGACGAAACTATTTTATAAAAAATGAAATATTTAATTTTTGTTTATATATTTGAAAACTCAACTAAATAAATTTTATCCATCTTACTTAATTACTCTCTACCAAGTTGTTATATTTAAATAATTTTTATAATTTCTTTTATTAATTTAATTTTCATAAAATTTAAATATTATTTTAATCTAAATTTTTTATAAATTTAGATATATTAGATATCTTTTTACTCTAAAATATTTTTATTTCATAAATAATTAAAAAAAAATTCAATATATTACTTATCTAAATAAATTTTAAAAAATAAAGAAATAAAATTTTTAAATGGAATGAAAAAACTTTTACAAAATCGATAAAACTTTAAAATAAATTTTCAAATTAAATTAGAATAAATGAATAATATTTATGTATCTTAATATATCATAATTTTTTATAAAATAAAAATAAAGAAAGTCCAAGTTTCATCACCCATAATATCTTTCTCTTTTTCAAAAATATGGTATTCAATCCAATAAAAGAATATAAACAATAGAAGTAAAAGAGTGAAAAGTATATTTCAAAAATATTATAAAACATATAAGAACAACTCATTTATATATTAATTTATTATGACATACATTTTTTTATTCTTCTATAATATTTATTGGTTGTAAAAGTGATATCTAAAATTATACTAATTCTATGAAATTGTTTATTTCATAAAAAAAGTTATCAAAGAGAAGTGAAATAAAAAAAAATATTTGTTAATCAAAGAAACATTATTGAAATGCTTCCGAAAGGATTCAAATAAGTTCTTGAACCCTTTCTAAATAGAATGACAACAAGAAAAATATAATAATAAGAATTATGACTATAATTATCTAACACTCTAAAGTACGAGACACAATACAATCAAAATAATATAAAAGACTAAAGAAAATTTGAATTATACTAGTTCACCCTATATATTTGGGTTATATTCAATTTTCTTGTAAGAGCTTTTTAAAAAATTTCATTACACTCAACCAACTCTTTTTGTTATCAATATTAATTACAATGAATACATAATATCATTCCTAACTATTCTATCCTAATTTCCTTTATGAATATTCTTAATTATTAATCATGACATAACTAAAAAAATATTTTAAAAAAAATTACAGAAAAACTTTACCATAATATATATAATATAATAATTTTTTCCGTTAAAATTTTAAACTAAAATAATATATTTAAATTTTGTAAACATTAAACTATATTTTTTTTATAAAAACTATTTTAATATATTCAATATTTTATAAAATCAAAAAATATATTTATCCTAAAAATCCAATAAAAAATTAAAATAAAATAACATATTTAAATTTTATAAAAATCAATAAGTATAATAGGAATTATTTTTACATTAAGAATATCCTTAAATTTAAATATTTTAAAATAATTTAATAAGGTTAACATTAAAAATATACAAATAGTTTAAAATTTTTTGGGGATTATAGCTGACCTGGAATCTCTGAACATATATCAAAATTGTACATATTTTTCAAATCCTTGAGAAAGCTAGTAGAAAAATCATTAAGCTTTTGTTTCAATATTGGAAATTGGGGTTGGGTGAGAAAGAAATGTGAAATCAATTTTCAATTGAATTAGTAGATGGATCTTCGTGTTTACTATTATTAGTTAAAAAATCTATAAATTTGAATTTAGTTCAAACCCAAAAATTAGAATGAGAAAATGTTAATACAATAATAACTAATATAACTTAAAATATAACAATGTTATATAAGAGAACATAGAACAAATTAACTATTAAAATATTGAAAATTTGTATTAATTTTATTTTTGTCTAAATCTTATGGTTTCTTTGATATCTTTTTCATTTAACACTTTTAATTTTGAATATTTTTTTAAATATATGATGTTCTTTCAAATTTTATAACTTGGGGGTTGGTGGTTAGATTTTTTGTCCTCATATTTTGTAAATTAGTCGGATTAGTAAATTTGGAAAAGTTGTGTTTGGACTTTTTTTTTTTATAAATTCATTAAGTATTTTTTTTTAAATTTTTATGATGTATAATTAAAAAATATGAATTATAAAATTATTTTAAAAAATATTATAAATTATTAGATTCTTAGGTAAACTTTAAAATTCATGACTAATGTAAAAATAGTCTTTATAAAATTACAACCAAGTACACTCATAAATTTTCATGAATCAATTTTTCTTTGTTAAAATAAATCACGTGAAATTCTTAAAAGAAAAACAGAAGAAAAAAAAAAGATAAATTAACAAAATTATATTAGTCGGAGAAGAGACTTTGTCAATCCACGAGATAAATCATTTACATATATTTAAAATTAACATAAATAATTATATATAAAATTAAATATATATGGTACATTTAATTTTTTAATTGTATTCGACAATGTTATAAAAATCATCAATTATTACATCTGTATTGAACTTTGCACCAATCTTCTTTTCAATGTAAACAATCATGCAATATTATGAGGGGGACGAAACAGGAGGGGTCAAGGAGTATATTTTTCATAATTTAATTATAATTTTATATAATAATAAAAAAAATCCAAAATGTTGGGGGATTGTGGCCCCCTTACTCCGCCATGCTTTTTATCATCATTTTTTTTTTTAAAATATATATTTTTACTTCATGAAAATATTAATATTTATTAGTTTTAAATTATTGAAATTTTCTATCACATTATTAAATATAGATAATTTAATATTAAAATTAAAATATTTAGTTTTTAGACACTTAATTTAGTTGCATAATGTACTTATAATTTAATATAAATAAGATGATTATATATATTATTTTTCCTTTTCAATTCAATAATATTTTAATATGTTTTTATTCACAATAATTTCATCCCACAGGTATCACCATAATTTGATTTTAATCTTTTTAAACATATTATAAATCACAAATATCCACAAACAAGATAGTAGTTCGAGAAATACTAAATTTAATAATTCTAAGTAAAATTTCAAGTTGAATAACATTTCATACTAATAATATATAAAAAATGACTTATTCTAAATATTAAATTAATATAATTAAAAATATAAAATACTAAAAATCATAATAATACCTAAAACCTAAAAATGCAATTAAGTCTTAACTATATGATTGATGTGGCTGTAAAACTCAAGTACATTGTTCGCATCAAAGTTAGTTTTTAATTTTGGCACAAGTCTTTTCCATGAGTCACAATCAACACAAGCAATTCAGACCAAACTACCAATTCTGACCAAACTTTTCCTCATTAGGTTATGATAAATCCAAACCACCATTACCATTTCTTCAAACCCTATTCAACCTAATCCAAAGACCGAACCATGAGTCCTCTAATCAGATTAGCCTTAGCAATCAACTTCATTTCCACTTCCCACACCTTCAGAATCTTCATCAAGCTCTTAACTCTCCCTCACACCCTTCTCAAATGGACATCATCTTCCATTTTCCTCCACTTCTACCATCCCTTATCATGCACCCTCTATGGAGATAACTCCACCACGTGCCGTCACGTGCTCACCTCCGTGTCACAGGAAGAATATTGTGCCGTGTGTCTCTGCAAAATGGGAGAAAGAGAAGAAGAGATTGTAACTCTGCGGTGTGAACATGCCTTTCACAGAGGTTGCTTCGACACTTGGGTTGGTTTCAACAGTTCCACCACCACTTGCCCTCTTTGCAGAGATTCAGTGGGTTCAAAACGAAAAAATGGAGAGTGTGAAGCTGAAATTCTGCTGATTGATTCTTCTTGTTCTATCAACACTGATGAAAGTGAGATACAGTGGTTACGATGAACACCTAGAATCCAACGTAACGTGACATAACATACATGGCTCTCTGATATTTAACTTATGATGTCTGTTCTAATATTATGATGCAAACTTCGTATGCAGAATATCATATTAGTATATTCAATAGTATATATATATGATCATCATTTATTTGAGTATGACTTCATTATCAGATAATATTTTTTACAGAAAGTAACTATTATAAAATTTTATTATTTGATCATATATTAGTAAAAATACAGTCTTAATCTATATCGCATTTATGTGTCCATATTTAGACATTAATTAAAAATAATTAATACAATTAAAATTTTCAGTTAGTTATTATAATAATTATTATAATAAAAATATTTATTAAAATAGTTAGCAGAAACACATTAGAAGAGGTTGAATAGTATAATAATTTAATAATGAACACAAATCGGTTCATTCAAATAATTTGGAAATCACACTTATATTCATAAAATTTTGGACTCGTCTAAATGAAAAATGTCAGTTTTAATTAAAGTCTTTCTTTAACAACGTTAATAAAAATAAATAGATAGAATATGACTATTTATAGGTATAGAATATAAATTAACATTTTAACATATGAATAAACTCTATAATAAATTTAAGAATAAGTAGATTCTTTTATCATTAAGTCACTCCTATTTTATAAATTGAATATATTTTTATGAAACTTTAAGAATAAGGTCCACTATTTTAAAGAAATTTTCATGTCATCCTTCTACTTGATATTTAATGGGAGATTATTAGTATTCTAATAATTAATAATTAAATCAGTATGTATTCCACAAATAATATATAAATTATAATGAAATCATAGGAGAGAATTTAATTTACCTCATAATTTGTTATCTATTTATAGTATCGTAAAATAGATCTAAGATGAATAATCTTTATTCGTTCTTTGATCTAATAATACTGATTATGCGATTATATTTAAGTAGGTTATTGAATATTTATTCAAAGAGAATAAATTTAAACTTTTACATTGAATGAATATTATAATAATGAAAAAAATTGTTTAAATTCTAATTTTTTTTATCGACTAACTTAGAATAATATAATTTTCTTAGTAAGAGTTTCAACAATATTTTTTTTCAATACCTTTTCTGTTCAGCATTTTTTGTATTTATACTAACTCTTCATTCATATACGTTTTAGAAGAGAGTAGTGATTATTCTTCATTGAGAATTTCTTTGCTTAATAGACACTCTTTGTTGATATCCAACTCTTCTGAATAACTTTTCCCTGTCATGACATAGTTTTTAGTATGACGAAAAAACATCACCAAATGTGTTAATGCATATTTCTGAGGCTGGAAAAGAGTGTTTGACTTTGTTTCTTCAGTATAGTAATTAGATAGGTGTGATCGTTATTAGGTTTTTACATTAAAAATTGTGTTTGACTTGTTCATGTTTCATAAATTGGACACTCTTCATTACATTGAACATAATTTGAGAACTTTCAATCTAGTACTAACTCTCTTCATGATATTATTTCATGCATTTAAATAAATTATGCTTGTATATATTCTCCATTATACTGTTTATTTTAAGGCTGCTATGACTGAATATATGATTTATGAATCATTGACTTAAATCCATTTGAACATTCATCCGCACTTAATGCTCTTAATAATTTGGAAATTTTTTCTTATATTAAACACTTCTTCACAACTTGGACGTATTCGCAATTTAACTGCTACAGATCGTCCATTCCATTAACTCTTTCGAGGTTATTGTGACTTGCTTATGTTCTATTCACATACTTCATTTATAAAGATTGCTCCCAAATTTCATATTAACTTAAAATAAAATTGAATTATAATTATAATATATAAATAATATATAAATCTCAATTCTCAATAATAAAATAAGTTGACATCAATCATAAATTTATATTACTCTTAATCATCAAAATTAAAAAAATATCATATTTAGTCATCTAAAATAAAAATTATATTTCTGATACATAATTTCATAATAATATTATTAAATGGTTGGTTAATATTAAAATCGTATTTTAAAATACGACTTTCTATTATTTTTATGTCATTCTATAATTTTTCTACTTTTGTAATTTAAAAATGTATACTTATATTTATAATATCCAAAAAAGTTATTAAAGAAACCTATAAAAATCAATCACTTATAAAAAAATATAAAAGTAAATCATTTAAAAAAAAATCAGAGAACTTGTATGAAGAATAACTAAAAACTAAAAAAAAAAATAAACCTTGACTAGCAATATAAATATAAAAAGTTAAACAATGAATATTATTTATATATAATTTTATTGTTTTATAATCATAATTTTAAATTTAGAAATTAAACGGTAAATAAATTTGATTTTTTTGTTAAATAGTTACAATATAACATTAAAAATATCAAAACATAATATGAAAATATTTAAATATAATATTAATAACAAAATATAATTATTTAAAAATATTGGGGGAACTATACTATAGTGGTACTATACTATAGTACCCTGTCGTTGGATCTAGTACTTGATCGTTGCGTGTCCCAAAAGAAAAAAGAAATAGATTGTTCTGAAAGTAAAAGAAAGAAAAAGAAAAAAATTAATAAAGAAAATATTTATAAAATGAAAATAAAGAGAGAAAAATAAATAAAAAAAAAGAAAGAGAAAAAAAAGAGAGAAAATATATGAATGATGAAGGGGAAAGATGAAAGAAATGAGAAGTGAAATTATGACAACATACCTGTTTTTAAGATTGATAATTTTTTTATGGATGGAAATAAAATGTAATGTCTTTACTTAAAAAAAGATATTATTTAAATATTATTAACATGCAAATTAATATCATATCATATTTGCGGCTTTTGTATGTAAAAAAGACATTTTTATTCAAAAAATTATCTAAAAGAGTTAAGTTAATTTATTTTTATTTTTTTAGGTCAAGTCATATTTTTAAAGTACGACTTCATTATGTAAAAGTCGTGCTTCATAACACGATTTTGCAGTTTTTAATTTTTTTTTTCGAAAATACATTGAAGTCGTACTATTAAGTATGACTTCACTTTTTTTTTTTAAATAATTAAAGAAGTCGTGTTATCAAGCACGACTTCACTTTGTAATTTTTTTTTAAAATTTACCTCTATTTTTGTATTTATTTAGTTAGGATTTGAATTGTGTTAATTTATCATTTTTAGTTATGATTAATTTATTTAATTCATCATTGGAAAAAATTGAAAAGGATAAGATTAAAGATAAATAAATTAATTGAAAATGAAATAATACAATATGAATTCAACGTTGATATTTTATATAATCATAACAATTTTTACAAACAACAATTAAATACATTAATCATTAATTTTATTCTTCACACAAATCCTAAAATCTATCTTCAATAATTTAAAATAAATAAATTTTAAAAAAAATTACAACTTCAATTTCAATGATTTTTTTTAAAAATGTGAAATCGTGCTTAATAGTACAATTTTTTTATTTTAAAAAAAGGTGAAATTGTGCTTGATAGTACGACTTCTTCAATTTCTTTTTAAAAGGGTGAAGTCATATGGATAGCAAATCTTATTTAATTATTAAATAATAATAAAAAAGGATGAAGTCGTGTTTGATAACACGAATTCTTTAATTATTTAAAAAAAAAAGTAAAATCGTGCATAATAGCACGACTTTAATGTATTTTCAGACAAAAAAATTAAAAAAAATATAAAGTCGTATTATAAAGCACGACTTCTACAAAATGAAGTCGTACTTTAAAAATACGGTTTGATCCAAAAAAATAAAAATAGGTAAACTTAACTTTTTTAGATAATTTTTGAATAAAAATATTCTTTTTCATTAAAAAACCCATATTTGCTTTCTAAGTATTTCTAATTGTTACATGATATTGATTGATCACCACACCACATGTTATATAAATATACGTCTCATTCAACGAAACTTTTGACGAAATGTCCATAAATTTAACTTTAAGAGTACATTTCGTAAACAAAACATTTTTTTACGTTACTTACTTTTATATTAAAATATTTTAAATTGAAAATATATGATTATTAATGACCGAAATAGTTTTGAAGAAAATAAATTTAAGATAAACTTATTGGTAGTAAAATAATTTTATTATTTTTTTAATTTGAAGTAAAATGAAATAATTTTGTTGTCCTGTGAGATATTTTTGAAAATTGAGTGGTGAATGATGTGATTATTGAAATAGGATTGAAGACGACACGGGATATATATTGAGTGGCCAATATTATGTATTCAGGTTTCAGGCTTTAACAACCAAAGTTTTGGACGGTTCAGAGTATTACATTGTGACCCTTAATTAATTTTTTATCTAATTAATTAATATTTACCCTTAATTAGTTAAAAACAATTATAAGTAAGATAAGATTTATTAATAAAGAACTTCGAAAGTTAATTTAGTAAATTTTTAAAATATTTAAAATATATAAATAAAAATATTATTTTATTTTTTATTATTTTAAAAATTATTATTTTCTTAAACTTTTCTTAAAAATTTTAATTTTTTTTTAAGATATAATCTCTATTTTTCGTTTTTTTTTCAAGATCCAAAAATATCATATAAAAACTAATCAAAATTAAAATATATACGTGAAAATCAAAATCTTGATCAGAATAAATTTTCATTTTCTTAAATTTCTAAGTCTTAGAAATAAGTGGTTTACATGTAATCTATATAGTGTTTGTATGTGTGTAGTTTCTGTCTTCAAGATTAGTCTATATTAGTTTAAATTTTTATTATTAGAATTAATTTGTAAATCAATTACCTTGAATATTAGGCAGAACACTTTCAATTCAACTCTATTGATTAAAGCATAAAGTTTGAATTGTAGGCTTAGGTAAAGAAAGCTATAAAATTTGAAGTTATTATAAAATTTTAGGATAAATGACCTAGATATGAAAAGTTATAATTTTCAGTAAGGAATTGTTGAATAAGATGTGTGAATGTCCATGTTTTGTATGTTATGTATAGAAAGTTATAAATAATGTGTATGTAAATTGAATGATTGTGACATGTTGTGAATATTGAAATTAATGAAATTCGAATTAGATGATAAATTAGTGTTTTTATTCAAAGAGATGATTAATTCTTCTAGTTAAAATTTGATTTGATATTTGCAAGATTTCAACATAAGTTTGAATGGGAATTAGAATTGAGTGAAATCTTGTGAATGATCTTGAAATTAAGAAATTTAAAAAATTGTGTTGATTAAGTGAATTTTGATTTAAGGATTTAAAATGACAAGTTTTCAAAGTTATTCTTTTCATTTAAAAATAACCTAAAATAAATGTTTTAATATTGTTCTAATATAATTTATTTATGAAATATTAGGAATTAGGTCTATGACATTTTTTTATTCAAAACATTTTTAGTTAATAAATATAAAAATACGAAAAATAAAAGATTATTATGATTTATGAAAAATATTATAATTTGTGGTGAATTGTCAAATATTATGATGTATGGTGAGTTGTGTAAGATATTGAGTATTAAATTATAAATTTTGTATAAATGTGAAACTTGTAAAATATACCATGATATTAAGTGGTACTGAATTGTTTAGATTGATGCATTATAATTAGAATTTGATTGTGAAATGAGGTTTGTGATAATGATGTAAATTATAATTGTGAGTTATGACTTAGGTTATAAGGAATTGTAATAGCAATGTTATTAAGGTATTGTGATGACAATGATATCAATGAAAATGATATTGATTGATATTAATGAGATTAATTTAATATGCTGTATAATTTTTGAAATGGTTGTCTATTTTTTGTGTGTAAGCTAGATAGTTATCACAGGATACTATTTGGTATAACTTTAATATACATATGAAAATCTAGAGATATCAAATTATATATATTCAGACTTCAATGGTATTTCATTTACATACACAGAAGTATCAAGTGGTTATAATTCGATAGAGGTTCCTACTACATTTATTATTGGGTGGATTGAGTCATCAATTATTTGATAGGTGTATGTGTGAGATCATCCTAACATATTGTACTAGAAAAATGGAATAAGCCAGAAAATTTGGAAGTGAAAAAGACTTTTAGGATTTGTCTATATCCTAATAACCAAGGAAACATGTTCAAGTATTAGTCTCAAAGTTCAAGAATTTCATATAATTTTTCAAAAAAGTTTGTTTAGAATATTGAATACATGTAAATGAGTGAATGTGATGAATGCATGTGATTAAGTATGATTATGATTATTTAAATACCTAAATGTGTTTAGCTAAATGATGATGAGGATGAATTTATGAATTATATATATATATATATATATATATATATATATTGATTAATTTTGTTTACATTATAGTTTACCTTTTTTATCTGTGGTTTTATTAATATTACGATTAGTGTGTATTGACACGGGAACATATAACAATATAAGTAAAAGTTAAATATTAAGTTCAATTTTTGTTTAAAAAAAAATTAATTTTATATTTGATAAATAATTTTATAACTTTTAATTTATTATAAATTTTATAAAAAAATATTTTTAAATGATAAACTTACATAAATAATATGATATGATTAGATATTTCATATTTTATAATATTTTGAAATTATTAATAATAAATAGATAAATTGTTATTTTTTTATAAATATAAAATAAGTATATTTTTAGTTCGTTATAAAATATATAAAAATTTTAAAAAAATTATATAATAAAATTATGAGAAAGAAAATATATATAAAATAAAAAAATAAAAAATTGAAATAATTTTAAAATATATTTTAAAACTTCTTAAAAATATATTACAACCATTTTAGAAAAATATTAAATGTATATAAAATTAAAAGAATAATTAAGTGAATACATGGTAATAATAAAATTCTGAAAGAGAAAAATTGGAAGAAGTTGTCAAAAGAACAAAAAAAATTGAAATATATTAAAACATAAAATGATGATTTTTTTTGTTGATAAAATCAAAACAGGTTAAAAAAGAAAAACTCTATAGATTGGTATAGATTAATAGTTATATCATTGTTACACGATAGAAAGAATTTAAATTAATTCATTCTAAAAC
This sequence comes from Macrotyloma uniflorum, assembly GCA_016859785.1. Taxonomy (NCBI): domain Eukaryota; kingdom Viridiplantae; phylum Streptophyta; class Magnoliopsida; order Fabales; family Fabaceae; genus Macrotyloma; species Macrotyloma uniflorum. The sequence goes on from BDMB01000021.1 coordinate 687,554, forward strand.
TAAAAGTTATAAGAGAAAACCTAATATTTAAAATAAAAAACAATCTTAAACTAAAATCTAAATTTTAAAAACTAAAATAATGTTTAACTATTATGATATTTTAGAATGTTTAAAGTCTACACACTGTTGTCCTCTATATGATAAGGAAATCATGTTTATTTTATAATATCTTTAATATTTAATTTATTTGTAATTTTTGCTTAGTAGAAACTAAATACAAAAACTAAATACAAAATCTAGAAATGTTACTATCATATTTACTATTCTTTTATATGATTATTCGTGAAGTGAATGTACCAATATCTCTCCATCTTACCAAATATGAATATGTTAGTATCTGAGTTCTTGATACTGTTTTGAATTTTCTATAAATTTAATATGAAATAGAATCGAAGCAAAAAGAAGCTTCCAAAGAGGGTTATAAATATTGCCAAAGGTTCCAACTTTTCCACAACATAAACCTTTACACCATTCCATAATAATCTCCAACAACAAAACCTTCAACATGCTAAAGCACCTAACTTTGATTTACACTCATCTCAAATGGGTGTTATGTTTTATTCTCTACAAACCCTTTTCCATGATTCATGATCAGCCACCCATAAACATTGGAGGAGAACTCAGCAAATTCCATTATGAGTTCACTTCAGCCTCAGAGGGACACGTGGAGTGTGCTGTGTGTCTCAGAAAAATTGCAGAAGGAGATGAGGAGAACAGAGAGCTGACATGTGGGCATGTGTTTCACAAAGGTTGTCTCAACAATGGGCTTAGTTTGAGAAACGCCACGTGTCCTCGTTGCAGAGGTTCAGTGTTTCCAACAGGGCATGTCACAGGTTCTGGAGTTGAGGTTTTGTTTTTTGAGTTTTGTTCTGTCAAAAAGGGTGGCCTTGGCCGTGAGAGATGGTGGCTCCGCTGAAGAGTGGTGGCTTCAAAGGCTTTCTGCATGGAAATTTGTGGTTGTGTTTAGACTGATAATGTAAAATGAGTGGAGGTATTATTAACACTCATTTTTATCAAATACACCAATAATCTCTTCTTTTTAAACTTTGTTTATTAGTTTTAAAGTTTTTTCTTTGTTTTTTTTTTATCATTTATATAAGTGTTTGATGTTCGTTTATATTTTTCATATAAAATAGTTTAAAATCTTAATCTATTAAGATAAAAAATAGATATGATTACTTTTAAAAAAAAATTAAAGATGATTTTGGAAGAACAATATAAAATATAAACTTATGATGTTTTCATTTAGATATGGATTTTTATATTAGTATAATTTGTGTGTTAAATAATTTTATGAAGTTGTATATTAGTTAGATAAAGTTTCAAGTTTGATTACAAAGCAGCACCAACAAGTATTGTTGTGTCTATATTTTTTCACAAATTAAATGACAATAACTAAATTAATCAGTTTTTTAAAGAGTGTTAATTAATTAAAATAATTATATAAATAGAAACAAAGGTATTTTATTTTAAAAGTTATATTAAAATATTTCTTTTATATAGGATAGATTGAACTAACCATTAAACTCAAATAATAAAACTAGAGAAGTAAGATATATTAGAAGATATCCTTTTTCATAATATGATTTAAGACCAAAATAATCATATAAATAGAAATGATTTAAGACCAAAATATTTAAGATGGAAAGTGAGTTAATGACATTATAGTCATTTTAAATATTTTGAAATTTTTATTTTATTCTCTACATTTTAAAATTAGTTCAATGACCTTTAAAATTTATATCTTCCTTTTATATTATAATTAAAATAATATAAGATTTCTAACAAAATTTTAAGAGTTTCTTTTAGAATTTCATTATTTAAAAATAAAATATATACAATTAATTTAATATCTGTATTTATTAAACATGGCTAAAAATAAACCTTAAAATTAACAATCGTTCACATGATATTTTCCTTGAAGGTATTAAATGAAGCCTTTTTTAACTTTGTAATGAAAATATTCAAATAATAAAAAAAGAAACTTGTTTTTTAATTTATTTAATAATTCCATTCAATTTCAAACCAATCATTCATTCAACGTAGAAAGCAATAATTTGGTTTAGAAAAAAACGCTGATGTGGCAGAAAATGAATCAATGCTATATGTGTTCCAAAATGAGCCCTGTGTAGTATATAAATATCTCTCATATCTTTCTAAACCAAATTTTTATAAAAATAAATTATTAACATTTTACTTTTTTATTATAATTTTTCGGCTGATTAGATATAAAGATGAGGTGTTAGGTTGTGTTTATCCAAAAATGATTTATAAGATGAATATTGCGTGTTAAATTTATAAGTTTTAATTTTTTTATTAAAAAATATTAGAAAAATTAATTTTTTTATTAAATAAATTAAAAATTTATAAATATTAGAAAGTTTTATGTATACACTCATTGATAGGGATAATGTCACATAACTTATTAGCTGAATCGATGAATTTTACTTGCATTAAAAAATTATAGAAACGTCATTTCAATAAATTTAACGTAAAATCGATTTGTTCTTCTCTGATACAAAAGAAAAAGACGATGAAGCATTATCTAACACTTCTTTAAGAATAAAAGTTATGTTCTACTCTCAGATGTGATGTAAAATTATTAAACACAAAATATATTCTCTGACCTCAACTTTTAATCGATAAAACTTTTAAACTTATCGAAATAAATTTGTTTATCTAAAAGCAAAGTTAGAAATTCCAAAATCCAAATGTATGATGAGACTCTTATCAATGAACAATTCCTATTTTAAAATTATTAAAAATAAAATTAAATATAATGTTTAACAATGTAAGCAACTACCTTGTCGTACTTTCCAACCACCTAAACCTTGAAAATGTTCATCAAGCACCTAACTCTAATTTAAACTTATCTAAAATGGTGTTTTTTTTAATAAAAGTTTAATTTATGTTTAGCATAGATATAAAATTAGACATCCAAAAACATTAACACCTTTAATTCCTTAGTATCATATAAAAGAAATATATAATTAAGAAAATTTTATATTAATTAAAAATAAAATTTAATTATAATATATAAATGAGAATTAAACGTTATTTTCTAAATTGATTTTGAATGTAAATTCAGTATCGTAATAACTTTTTACATAATATTAGAACTAGAACTAGATTAACCAAGTCTTTAAATATTGAGTCTAGATTTTTTAAGTAATTATTAATAAAATTGATAGATCTAAATTGGATACCAATTTTAAAAATGAATTAAATAATGTAATAATTTTTTTACGTAAAATAAAATAAAATATAAATATAAAAAAAAAATTAAAATTCTTGATAAGAATTATATGAATCTAAAAATAAAATAAAAATAGTAATTCTATCTTTATACAAAACATTGTAGATAAACATAGAGTTTGATATCATGAAACAAAAACTAATTATCTAAACCAAACTAAGCAAGATTGTCTTTAGAAAAGTAGGTGTTACTCTTCTCTACAATTCCTTTTACATGGTCGATGATTCTCAGCCACATAACTTTGGAGCAATACCTTCAATTATAAATTCACGTTTGGTTCAGAGGAAACTGAGGATTGTGTTCATAAAATTGGAGAAGGAGATGTGAGCATAGATGGATTGTTTCAATAATGTAAGACTCAATGGTCGTACAAACCCTATCAAGATCATTGGCCTACAAGCCCTATCAATCACTCAGATAAGGTTTTGTTATTTCTATTTTCTGATGTCCCAAGATTGATTTTAGTTTTACTATATCAAATCAATTGCTTTAAGAAAGACATTGAGTTCCAACATTCACTACTAGAAAAAGGCGAATCAACGTCATAAAACAACGTCGGTTATAAATATAATCGATGTTGTTTTAGATGCGGTGGCAAAATTGTAAATATAACTACATTTTTCACGTCGGTTACAAATACAACCGTCATAAAAAATATAACAACGTCGGTTATTGATTTAAACGACGTTGATAGTCATTTAAATAACGTCGTTTGTAGTTAACCGTCGTAGAATGTTGAGTATCAACGTCGTTTGGTATTATAACCAACGTTGTATGATTATTATTTCAGAACTTAGCGCAATCTCTGCTATTTTGTTTCGCGCTTTCCCCCTATCTCTCCCTCTCTCGCGACTTCTACTGCCACCACTTTTGACCACCGCCACCACCGTCACCACCGTTGCTAGTGCTTGTTTCCCTCTTCTCTCTCTCCCTCTCTTTCTCTCTCTCTCTCTCTAATCGGAGGTAACTTTCCTTTTGGTTGTTTAATTTTAACTGAACCTATGCCTGTGATAAAACCTAGGAATCTCTGCATAACATTTACCCTTTCAATCACTTTCGGTTTCTTCTCGCTTCCCTTATATCTCATTTTTTTGTGGTTCTTGCCATGTGTCTCAATCTTTCACGGACAAATCTCAGAAACATTTTAGTGTCTTTACTTACTGTCTAGATTTTGGACCATTGGATTGGTGAAATTACTAAGACTGATACTTACAGAAAGCTAGTTTTGTTTAAGAAAGGGATTGATGTTGATTATTATCGAAAATATCATGAATGTTAATACATGGTTCTTATATTTATGTATTTTTTAGTGTATATGAACTACTTAGTTGATTGAAGTTTTGCTTTCAAACCTTTTGTTTTTGGCATTTTCAGGTTAAAGCTCTATACGTAAAAAAACATACCAAAGAATGTTACCACTGAACAACTGAAGGAACTATTCCGTCATCATGGAGAAGTAACAAAAGTGGTCATGCCACCTGGCAAAGTTGGAGGGAAACGCGATTTTGGTTTCATTCACTATGCAGAGAGATCCAGTGCATTGAAAGCTGTAAAAGATACAGAGAAATATGAAATCAATGGTACTTGTTTTATACTCTAGAATTATAAACCAATTTTGTCCATTCAAGTTTGTCTATTTTTCCTTCTCTTCAATTAAATTTCTTTGCAAAAAATACATGTGTCACTTATCACTTGTGAGTAAAAGAAGTTGGTTTTATAAACTGTGTTTGCTTATACATGTTTAATGTATTTGAACTACAAGTCAAATGCTTGAAGTTGTTCTTGCCAAGCCTCAAGCTGATAAAAAACTTGATGGAGGGTATGGCTACAATCCTGGACTCCATCCAAACCATCTTCCTCATCCTGCATATGGCAACTTTTCTGGAAATCCTTATGGCTCTTTAGGGGCTGGATATGGTGTTGCTGGTGGTTATCAACAGGTATATTTAGAACTGATGTGTTTCTTTCTTTTTTTAATTCTTTTTTCTAATCTGCTTGGATCTTGTGCGTTCTTATGTTTGTTTGAGCAGCCAATGATATATGGTAGGGGTCCAATGTCGGCAGGAATGCAAATGGTTCCAATGGTTTCACGAATGTAGATTGATCGCGGCCGATATTAAAAGTAATTTCTCTGTTCTTATCATCCAATTAACGTCGGTTATTCACATAACCGACGTTATTTTATCATCCAATGACGTTGAAACTTTTATATATTACGTCGGTTGTCCCTTTAATCGACGTTAAATTTAACGACATCTCATTCAACAACGCTGCATTAACCGACGTTAAATGTCCAATATAACCAACATAAAAAGGTCTTTTTCTAATAGTGATTTTATATAAAATATCTTGACTAAAAAAAAAAAAACATTTCAAAAGATCAAATTTTCAAAAATTAGTGGCTGATGATACTCCTACATGATTGTTTTAATCAATCAGATATAGTGACTATAGTGAGTATATTATTGTGGCATCAAATTATGCATACTCAAAACCAATTCTACTCCTTTAACTTATTTTGTTCTTTTTTTTTTTATAATCGAAAAAAAAAACTTACTAAAATAAAATATTATTAAATAATATATTCTATATTATTAATTCATTCTTATTTCTTTTTAATTTATATGTAAGAATGATATAGCCTTTTTTTATATAATAACACTATTAAAATTGTAAATATTTTTTAAGTTTGCAACGGCATATCCCCATAATTTGTGACAACTCTATTCATTTTATAACAAATTTTGTGACAGAAATTTGTCATCTCTAAAATCTCGTACGTATTATATCATAGAAGTGATTAGTAATGTTTTAATGGCGAAAGTTTTACTCGCTAAATCCTCCGTTAAATTGGCATAAAAAAATAATCTTAAATTATTAACGACTTGTTTTATTAAAGATTTAGTTACATCACAAATTGTAAATTATAAAATATGTCACAAAATTCATTTTTACCTAAGTGGTCACAATTTAACTTTAAATGACTATTAAAAAAGAGGTTCTATTTAGACTTTTTATGTTATCTTAAACAAAACTATTCACTTTAATTGAGATTTAGTGTTCATAAGCACACACTTTTAAGCAAATAGAATAATTAAAATTTTTTATTTTTATAATTTTAAAATATTTTTCAGATTGATAAAAATGTCTTAAAATATATACAATTCCACTAATTTGCAATTTTCAATATTTATTTAGATAGTTATCTTTCATGTCCAGATTTTAATTTTGTCAAACGTATAGTTATTTTTTATTTTGAAATTGTTATTTAGATTTATGATTGTGAGATTTTAATAATTTCCAATATATTTTTAGCTGAGTTTGTTTCTTGATGTTTTAAATAGGATTATGTTATTGAGCTAAATGAAGTTTGATAGCATGATAGAAATGCAACATTCTTTTGTAAGTATCTCTTTATTTTGGTGGAATTCAAGAATTTAAAAAAAATAGAAGAAAAATGTTTTTAAAAATATTTTTTTTCTAATCTTTAAATTAAAAATCTTATTTTATATTTAAATATCTTGCATAACATCTAAAATTTAAATTTTACTACGCAAATTAATCTTAAAATTTTTAAGATAATTAAAAAAACAATATGATAGTATAATTTATTCCAAAATCTATTTGAAATTATTAAAATCTTGAAACTACATAAAAGATAAATAAGAAATAAAAAAATTATTGGAAATATTTACGTAGAATAGTATAAAAAATAAAAAATATTTTATGCCTAAAAAGAGATATGGAAACATTTGTAAAATAAATTCAAAGTAAATATATAACATCACTCATAGAAAGAATTTAATGTCTATTGGTTATTGGAATACTATGATAGGTTAAACTTACACAAATTTTTATAATAATAAATAAAAATAAATTTTAAATAAATTAAAATTTAATAAAAAATATTTATAAAATAATTATTTTATAATTTTTAATAATGCTAAATAGAATATCATTAATATAATTTATATAAATAAATAAATAAATAAATAAATAAATAAATAAAGTAGATTAACTTAAAAAAAATATTAAATTTATTTATATATTTTTTTTATAAATTTTATTTTTAAATATTTTAATATGATTTATAATTAATTTTTCTTTTACAAAATTCAACATTTATAAATTTATAATAAAATTATATTAAATATTATATATAAATTTAAATTAAAGATTAGAAAATTAAATAAATTTTAAAATATAATATAAAGTTAAAATTAAATCTCTCTTCCAACCAATAATCTAATATAATCAATATATTATGTCATAATATAATATAAAATTATATAATAAATTATATATACATTAAATCAAAATTAAATATCTTTAATTTAAAATATTAAATATATCATCTTATAAATAAAAATAAAATATTTCGTATATTACCAAAAATATATATTTTATATTTGTATTATATTTTCTTTTTAAATGTATCATTAGATCAAATTTTTTTTAAGAATAATTATTAAGAGAAAAATAAAAATATATCATAATAATTTGATCTATCAAGATATTAAAAGATTATTATCAAAATATTTAAATAATATTAAAGTTATTTCTACAATAATCATATTTTTGAAAGCTTATAAAGAATAAAAAAAAGGAAAAAAAACACAACCATCACAACAATTACAATATACAAGCCATATATATTAGAAAGTTTAGTAGTGTAGAAAAAATTGTTTTTATATCTTTTCCTTAATGAAGTTAGAATCTCAATCAAGACTATCTTATTGTATACCTTCTTTGTGAAAGTTTTTCCTATAACCTTTCCATAAATACTCTTTTCTTTGTAACCAAGAGAGACAATTAAAAATACTCATAGTTCTTAGTCTTAGGGAAAAATTAGGACGAGATAGTTAAGAGTGACATGGTATATTCATTATATTCAAAAGTGACATAGTGTACTCGTTGTACTCAGTGGCGGACGCAGTAGATTCCAAGGAGTGCAAATGCACCCCCTCACATCTAATAAACCATATTTTTTTTTATTTATTTAACTAACTCTTTCCCAAAGATTTGAAACATGCTGCCCATTGCCCCCACTAAGATATTTAAATTGCCCCCACTAACTTAGGGTCCTAGATCCGCCACTGGTTGTACTTAAAAGTGACATGATGTACTTGTTGTAACTAGTATTGATAGTGAAAATAATTTGTTGAGAATAATGGAACCGTTTAAGATTTTTGCAAAGGATAATTGGACGTAATTCAAGAATTTTGGGTTAATCAATATAACTCGAACTCGCTTTATTCTTCTACGTTATTTTATATACATTGCCTATCATACTTTAGAACACCTACTTAGCTAGAAAAAAAGGATGTCTTATACATTGGGTAAGGTCATCATCAAACAAATGGTCTATTTTAAGATTTTGTGTTCTCATTGGGTCTAGTTTAAGATTTTGTATTCTCATTGAAGATAAGTTAATCTATTGGAGGAGTAAGAAATAAAATATAATTATCAAATTTAGTGTTAAAATCGAATATTGTGTCATTACAATAATTACAAATAAAATTACAAGAACTCTTTTAGTAACTTAAATTAGGACATTCAAAGTAATAATCTTATTTATGATATTAAATTATTATTCATATTACATCTAACTCAATCTCTCATAAAATAATTAAATACAAAGATAGATTGTCATTTTATGAGAGAGAAAGTGCTCTTAGAAAAAATTACTACTAACTTTTACGATTCTAATTAGTAATTGAGAAATATATTTATAATTTTTTAGAAAGATATATTATTTATTAATATTTATAACAAGTTTAATATATATATATATATATATATATATAATATGCTCCAATTTGAAAGAAAATATTAAAGATATAATTTAATTAAATTGAATATAAATTAGGATATAAAATATATTTAATATGGAAAAAAATTATTTTATTAACTTAATCATCATTTACCTATGATTATTAATAGAGAATAATATGTATATTCTTATTAAACACAACTTTTATAATCCTACATAATTAAACGCTTAAGCAAAGGGGGACTATGTATAATATGCGTTGGAAAAAAAAGAATTATTGCTTAATTTATAATTATGGGAATATTTTATCCCATGGTAGCTTTAATGAGTGAATGCGGAAGATGAAATGTTAACCAAATATTAAAATTAAATGTGATTTAATTTAATTTAATATAAAATGTAAATAAAACTAAACTAATATTTCATTCATGAATTTAATTTTTTTAATATAAAATTGTTAAAAAAATAAAAGTTATAATTTTATTTTACAAATAAATTGTTAAACATTTTATAATGAAAAATTATAAAAAAAATGACATATTGTATTATAAAACAATATTCAAGAAATAAGATTGCATTTACAAAAAGGCAAAGTGGAGGCATTGCTACTCCAAATAAGGTTACAACATTCACAAAGTGTAGAAGAATATTCCAAACAAAATCCAGCAGGATATGGGAAAAAACACAATTGTACAAAGCGAAATATGTATTGACAATTGTCATATTGCAAACTCACTTAAATAACATCTCAACCAAAAAAATAACAGGACTTATTAAATAATATCACTAGTTACAATTCTAAGTGAAATGATCCATTATTTTAGCATATAAACTTTAGAAATGAGAATATTTAATAATTTGTGGTAACGGTTGGCAAAGTTCATGTTAATCATGCACTGCTTCCCTTTATAATATTTAGGGAGGACAGATGTACCACAGTTTGAGAAAATTCACTCAATCTCAAAGGAACAAAATTACATACTTCTTGAGTACTGTTTTCTCCAGAAAAGAAAAGAATTATTACAAAGGGAGGGAAAGAGGGGAATGATTACTGCAACCAATGATTAACTCTACCCTATAGGAAATATAAGAGGGGGCAATGAAAGCTACGATCTTAAAACCTTCTGAGTATATATAAATAGTTTTCTAACAGGGAATAGTAAGCAGGAACCAATCCAATTGAAATTCTTATGCACCATTATGCTACCAACTCATGTTTCTTTCATTTTTTGAATAAACAACACGATTGGTAAACAAACAAAAGATTTGGTGAATAATATAGACCGGCAGAAACCAACTAAAAGCGAAAACATCACCAATAAATACAAAAACACATCCAATAAAAAGAATAGACATAAAAGGGGGAACACTGCAGCAGAAGGAAAACACCTTTTAGAATTGAAGACCTCCCCAACCTAAACATTGGAAAGTATTGGTTTCCAACCATCTCTTTGTAGTATTATCAACCCATCCTTGAGAGCACTCGTTGATTACCCCACTAAATTATCATCTCTTCAGTACCATTTGAATCGCATTTCGTTGAGATTGAGTCAAGCTCTGCAGTGTAAGCCACGATACATTACACAAGTTAAGTAGCAATCGTCAGTAAAACAAGGTGAACTAAATGAAAAATATTACTGTGATAACCTCGCAAATGTGATCTAAGAGCTGTCTGTCAGATTGAGAAAAGCTAACAAAGAAATCAACAAGGTAATTTGCCAGATTTATCTGTCAGTTGCAACCATAATTGTAAATTGTTAACAAATAAACATGCAAGTTAGAGCATCATATTGAATAAATAAAACAGACTCCGGATCACAGACCTGATTGAGAGGATCAGCAACACTTAAAAGGTCATCTTCATACTGATCATCTCGATCCTTGTAATTTTGAAGCAAGTTTAGCAAAATAAAAGAAATAAATAAATAAATTTCAGCATAAAAGTATGATATAATTGCATAGTACTGAAAGTATGATAGGTGACAACTACTGTAACTCAACCAAACCTCATTAAATACTTTTGCCATTGCTTCAAGATGTTCATCAGTGGCTTTTCTCGAAGATGAAGACACTGAATAAAGAAATTCCTTATCATTTTCATCACCATCAGCTTGAACTTCTTCCCAATCACTATCCTGAATACAGTTTATATTAGGTAGTAACTTACTAATTAGTGTATAATTTAGAGTACACATCAATATGCATTAAATACCACATCATCAGCTACCAATACTTGTTCTTGTATTTCAGTTAATGCATCCGCTAACAAAGCCACTATCTGCAAGATATTCAAAACAGAGAAAATATAGTTATGTACAATATCAAAAAATTCAAATTACCCATGGTCTCCTTTTACAGATAACCAGAAAATTTAATCAAGATGTTAACACAGTAACATTGTTGCAATTTATCCTAGATATTTTGTGAAAAGTGCACTTTGGACTTTAAAAAAATATTTTGATACAACGAGTGCAAGAAAAGTAATATGAAACCATTAGTATATTTTTACCTAATAATAAGCTTAGGGATAGTTAACCTAGGGTGCGTTGGGTAAGCAACTTGAAGGAAAATAACTTATTGTACAAGGATCTATTTAGATAAATCTATGCAGAAACACTTAAAGGAAAAGAAGATAAAAAAGAAAATGAAAGAAAAAATTTCTCTATAAGCTTAAGTTAAATTCTGCACAAGTTCAAAATCATATTTTAGAAAGACTAATATTAGAGTTTTTATAAATTAACTTTTACATAAGCTAATTTTAGCTTATGCAATTTATTTTTCATTTTTCTTCTTCTATAAGTGTCGTGGATAAGGATTTTCAAAACAGACCCTAAATGTTATCATGTAAGCACTTACGTAAAAGTTGCTTCAATGGTTGAGGAGAAAATAGAGTTAAACTGTTTTTATATAAGATGAAGGTTGTTTCCATATGATATCAACTTATCATAGAGAAGTTGTTGAAATAAGTTGCAAGATAGAACCTCAGAAGTATACTTAAGGAAATATGAACATGCTAAGGACATTTTCACTTGCTAGAGATATTTCTCTAGTATACTTTTATGTTAGTTTGCTTGTTGAGAAAATGAGAGGAAATTTTCTAAATGTGCTTGAATACATTTATCACTCAACAGGTTGATTTACTTATAACAAGAATAATAACAAAGATAATAATAAATAAGAACTACTTGTTTCAGGAGAACAAATAAAACATCACAACTTCCTAAGGTACATTGATCTATGCTAATATTAATTGAACTACTTGGAAAATTAATAAACATTACTCCTATTTCCAACACTTCCCCCTCAAGCTAGAGAAAAGATGGTTTCTCTTCCCAGCTAGCATATTATTCTTTCAAAATTTCGACTGCACAATCCTTCAGTGAGAATATCTGCAAGTTGACCTAGTGTGGGTATATATGGAGTACATATCAAATCACTCTCCAATTTTTCTTTAATAAAATGCTTATCCACTTTAATGTGTTTGTTTGATCATGCTAAAAAGGATTATGAGCTATGCTGATTGCTGACTTATTATTACCATAGAGCTTCATAAGTCCATCACATTTAATCTACAAGTCTTCTAAGATAATTTTCAGCCAAAGCAATTGACAAATACCTTGTGCCATAACTTGGAATTCAGCTTACTAAATTGAGCTACAAGATTCTGTTTTTTACTTCAAGTTACCATGATTCCTCCAATAAAAATACAATATCTAGTGGTGGATCTCAAATAATTTACTGAACCCACCTGGTCAGCTTCAGTGTAGGTTTCGATAATTGTGTTTCCATATCTTTTAAATGAAATTCATCTTCCTCATGTCCCCTTTAAGGTATCGCAAAATGCTGTAAGTGGACCTCTCTTGGACAACCCATAAATTGGCTAACCAAACTATCAGCAAATGCAATATTTAACCTTGTGAGACAAGTAAATTAAAATCCATGAAAGTACTTAAAGGTTTACAAACTGTCATACCTTTCTCTTTAAAAAAATATTGACTTTTCTGTAGAGATATGAAAATATATTTCTTGAATCCCCAAAAAGTATTCAACCTCCCAAGAGTTTTTATCTCCAACTCCTTTTCTAGGTGTTGACTCAAAAGTTATTCCTTCCCATCATTACTAGTAAAATTAATGTCATCTACTACACTAACAAGACAGTCCCTCCCTTTGAATGAGTGTTTGATGCGCAAAGTGCGATCCCCTAGGCTTTCTTTGTATCCTAAGGCTGTCATGGCCTTAGTAAATCTCTAGCAATTGCTCAGGGGATTGTTTTAACCCATATAAAGCTTTTCTTAACCTGCAAACAGAATTGGCAGCAACTTCATATCCTAGTGGGACCCTCATATAGATTTCTTCCTCAAGCTCCTTAAGAAGGCATTCTTCACATCAAATTGTATTAATTCCCAGCCATAAGTTGCAGCAAGATATAATTTTTAGTCAAACTGTATTCATCTTTGTAATAGAAGAAAAGGTCTCTAAGTTATCTATCCCACATGTTTCAGTGAAACCTTTACTAATCAATCTTGCTTTGTATCTCTCAATAGACCCAATTGCCCTATACATTAATGTATAGGCACAGTTACAACCAACTGGCTTTTTTCCTTCTAGTAAAGAAACCAACTCCCATATTTATTCTTCTCAGATGCCTCCATATTTGTATCTATAAAGATAAATGATAAAGAGGCATATGCTAAAACCCTAATGTGTGTAAAACACAATAGGGTTATATGTATATAAATAAAAATAAAATATAAAGAGATGGGCCTAAGTCTGTTATATTTAACACTCCCCCTCAAGACAGTGCATATAAATCATATGCACTAAACTTGTTACAAATATAAATCATATGCACTCCCCCTGGCCTATGTTAGTGAGTTGATCTACTAACTAAACACCTTTATCCTACTATATTTTTATTTCTCAGGGCCAAGCTTAAGGTGATTGATGAACAGAAGTCTCTCACCTACCTTGAGCTTGTGGGGGATGTCAGAGATATTTCTCTTGTATATTTTCTTTCTTAGTTTGATTGAGCTCCTGTTTGTCAGTTATAACTTTCGGATTGTTATAATTGACATCTGTCAGTAAAGATCTGCTGGCCTATACCTAGTTTGATTGAGCAGGATCATAATTTTTTTTAAACACTGATCAATAAAACATTGGTTCAGTATTCTCTCTAGTCAATCTTAATACAATTGGACATCAACTAGCCACTAGAGATGGTCAGATATCTTCCACAAGTTATGGCACTATATATAATAAAAAAGAATTACCTTGGTAGAAAGTGGCAATATTACCCATTGATCTGGAGCTGATTTAGATTTTGATCTTGTGGTTATTCCCTCACCAGACTTCATGAGACAAATGAGTGCAGGAAATCAGCAAACCATTCCCACCCTCCAGGGTGAAGAAAAAAGAGCGCAAATAGATAAATCATTAAAAGTAATACCTTAATCAGATGGCCTTGGACATGTATTTTTTCCAATTCATTATGCCTACTGGTTAGCAACAAGGCCAGGGCACTTGTAGTTACTTTTATTTGATACGCTCCCTGTATCTCGCCTACAATCATATATCACATGGAAGAAAATTGATCTTGTTTATGCACATCTAAGCATTCCTTATTGATCATTCTCATGTTTGACAGAGCTAGAAGTAACATAAACATGAGTTTCACACAATGAGGCTGGGAAAGAGGAGGTAGTTAGTATAGTTAGAAATTAGAATGTTTAGTTAGAGTGAGTTAGTGACAAATAAAATCTTTCTTTAGTTTCCCATTTCTATTCTTGGTTCCTAACACAAACACCCACCTCCTTCATGCAATTAAGATCTCAACATATAAATAGAAAATCAAAGATGATAATTATTAAAAGATATATATCTGTGATTAGTGGTTCAAACATTTTGGAGTTTTAGGGTTAGAATTTCAATGATCATCATTTCAGTGGTAATGGCCACTAAATGCATTATTGACGTTAGAATACCTACAGAGTGTCTATAAATGACAATTGTTGGTCCCTAAGCTTCACACTCAGAAAATCTGATACACCAACTACAGTGAGAGTAAGAGCTTGGAAGAACCAAAACTAAGGATTTACAATTCTTCGTTGTAGAAATGGCTGGAGGTTAGTATTTTGTAATTTTTAGATTCAACTTTCTTTTTATGTTGATCTTAACATGTTTTGGTTCTGTTTAACATATTTAGATCATTATAAATCTTACAAGATGATGTGCCTGGATAGGTTGGAAAAAAGACCGATAGTTCTTCTAAGAGGGAGTAGAAGAGAAGGATGAATGGAAGAACAACAAAGGAAGGAGGAGAGTCTTGCGGAAGCAATAGAGCCTCAACATTTAGCAGTGGGACAAAAGTAAAGAGAACAAGCAATGGGGGAAACTATGAAGAAGGCAGATTTCAACTGGGCAAGGAAACCATGAAAGGAGGAAAGGTGTTTCCATACCCTACACACATAAGCAAGATAAGCATCTAAGATTCATGCTAATAGAGGAAGAAGAATCCAATACTGGAGCTGATCAAGGAGATGAGAGAGAAGAAATAATATGGGACATGAAGCTTAAGCAGTTAACGTTGCATAGCTTGGTTGAGCTAACTTTAAGAAAATCCATTATGTTATGGGGACAGATTGCAACAAAAGAAAGTATTGGTGTTAGTAGATTGTAGGGTTCTCACAACTTCTTATCGAGCAGCAGGGCACAACAGTTGGGGTTAAAAGTAGAGTCACTATACCCTATTCAATGAAAGTAGGAGCCACCTGCAGTTGCTTTTTTTTCATTATTGTTGGGACATGGATAATAAGTGCAAAATCACTGGGCTGATGCGATCATATGGTTTGAGACATTAATTCCAAATGAAAGAGGAACCATACCTGAATATGCCGAAATACATTTACATGATGGTTTTTGTAGTAAATAGGATGGATGCACAACCTACACTTCCAGAGTGAACAAAGACGGGAATGGTGGTTGGGAAAGATATAATAGTTGCCCGAAAGGTGGCTAGAAAATAGGAGTCACCGGAAGATTGCCAGAAAATATGACAATCACCTGAAAAGGTTGTTGGAAAACTCTAGCTGTATTTTTTATTGTCTGACAACTTCAAGAGAACAGTCAATGGCAAACTTTTTTACGGATGGAAAGCCCACTTAGATGGGGAGCTCAAATACTATGTGATAAGAGAGAAACAAGTATTTTCAGAATTAGTTTGTGTATTCTACCGAGTAGGATGAACTTATTTATATTCAAGAGAATTATAAAGACAATTAATGCCAGAACAACTTATAAGAGAACAATTAAGATACCACTACATCCTATGATGCATCAGACTTGGCTATAACAAATATCTAGGCAGCTTGGAAAAATAAACATCTAAATCTCATCTCCTCAATATTTCTATTTCCAAAACAGCCTTAAAACAGTTGAGTCAAAACTAATAATTGTTCCAACTATTCATGCTTGAGGATAACTCCATAGCCAAAGAGCAGTTACAGACACATATTTCAGTTCTATGCACAAACTATGTAGTGACAAGCTCATAATTTACAAAACAGAAAATACCAAATAAATCACATACTACGATATTAACAAACATAATAGTAGAAGGATGCTCACCTTGCTGCTTAGTCCATTCTGACATTACATAAGCAAACGAATTAGCATGTCCTTCCGCAGGAATTGAGATCAGCAAATCAATAAATTGTCCAACATTAGGAACACTCATGTGTACCTGAATTTTAAGTAATATTTTGGAAAATTATCCATGCGGACAGAGGGAAAGAAGCAGACATTAGAATCATTCAATTGACTATCTCTAGAACTTTTTGCTTTCAACCTCTGAAGATTATTTATAAAAACAGAGATTTGGCCGTTAACCATTACCATCAAAAACTGACAATAGAATCATTCAAATTCAATCTGAAAAATTGGCTATATTACCAGTCTAGCAAAAACAATTAGCAATGAGCTTCGCAAGACAGCATTTTCAGCAGATTGCATGCGTTTAACAAGTGCAGCAACCAAGTCTCGTATATGTACCGCCATCTGAGATGGTAAATGCAAAATAAGTTGAAGAATGTAACTCCCAACAAAGAGAGACCCAGAGCTTTCCAATTTCGGGTCTAGTAGTCTGTTCCAAATTTACAAGAAATCATGCAACCAATCAGAAAAAGAGAATAACAGATACACCCACACAAGCATACATAAGCAGAAAACCTAAAATAAAACAAAAGAATAAAATGTCCCTACTTTGTAACTGTAATGGAGGCTGGAGAATTCAGATGAACGATGTAAACTAAGTCTCTTCCAATTTGATTACTTAAACTAACCATAAATTAGTCTCTTTTATATGGTGCAAGGAATTAATCACATATTATTAATTTCAATAAGGCACTATAGTGTAGTATTTATTTTCTATGTAGCCAATTCCACAGTGGAGGCTTGATTTGTTGTTGCTGCAACTAATTACTTTTCATTACAACTATAGTTTAGTCTTCCATTCTGAATTAAAAGTTGATTATTTCCTTTGCACTATGCTCAACACTGGAGAAGATCAAGATTATACATTTTCTCATAAATTCAGAGCCTGGAGTAATAGAAGAATTAAAATTAGGACCTAACTGAATACCATAAAAGTTAGGTGAGGATTGCCCAAGGTTTATGAGTTCTATTTGTTGAGATATAACACATTTTTGTAATGATATAGTGCAAATTTAGGAGATATGATCAATATTGTAGGAAACTTGCTGTATCTGTGGTGATTAAGATCCTGCAGGATCATATCACTTGATTCTGCTTAATCGTTTCCTTTTTTAGCCTATATTGTATCTATATATTTTATTATCCTCTGTACAAATTTAATCAATAACAAATAAACAGTATTTCAGTCATGTCTATGAGGCTGCAATTAAGGCAACCCCAAAAGAGGCTGTAAGGTAGGCTTGGGGTAACCTCACTTGAGAAAATTTTTCAAACACACCCCTTTATGCCTGAGGCTATCAGCTTAGAGCATGGCAATGCAAATGGTCCAACAATTGATTTAAGACAAACTTTGATATGGTTGAAAATCCCATATCAACTAAAGATATGATAAATTGTAATATATAAATAAGATACAAACTTCACCTTATAAGTCAGTTTTATAGGATTGAGTTAGTCCCAAATTCACTTTCTAATATGATATCAAAGTTTATCCTAATAAGATTTGTTAGATTTATTATTCCACCCACTATCGAGTCACAATCAGACTACCCACAAATATCTAATTTCATGCTCGAGATGTCTAGTCCTCGATATGAGAGGGTGTGTTGAAAATCTCACATTAATTAGAGATAAGACAAAATTATAGCAAGGTGAGGATTGACCAAGCTTTACTTGAGATATCTATCTAATCAAGTGAACAAATGGAGGGCCTAGCCCTATGACTAGAGGTAGAGGGAGGCCAACAAATATAAAGCTAAGAAATATAAAGAGTTCAATAGTTTGTCTATAGATATGATTCACAATAGTACACTATGACATCATTTGATCCATGCAGCCAACCCTACCTGGGGGGAAGGCTTTTTATGTTGTTATTGTAGTTGAATCTTCCACTTATTGTTACTATTATTACAAAAGGTAGATAACAATAGCATGTGTTTATAGATACTTCTGTATAAACTTAGGTAACTAGTTGATTTTGCAGGAAACTTAGAAACAGCAGTGACTGTCAGAAGTCATCCATGTCCCATACTATCTTTTTCCATATTCTAGAGGAAGGATCAATACTAAAGGCACAAAATTCAAGAAATAACAAAAGAGAATTGAAAATTGTTTGAACTATTGTGGAAAGCAAGCTTGAAGCAATAATGGTAGTCAATTTACTAAAAAATGTGAAATAACTGACTACTACCTTGAAGCTATATCAAGTAAACTTCTCATAGTTGATCCAGAATCAGATCCCCACGCAAGAATTTCTTGTCTTCCCACAGATATAAATGCAGATAAACATTCTGTAGCATTCTGCCCATATCATGTCAATGCATATATTTAATTCTATGTTCCAATCAGAAATATTTTAAAATATAAATAACAAAATAGGATGTGTATCTAGCAAAAAAGAATAACCTGAATTTCACTGTGGTCATCACTTTGAAGGATTATTTTGATAACAGCATTAAAAGAGACATCATATATTGCTTTCACTACATCAGCAGGGGCATTCTGTATATAGCTACAACTAACTGAGATGAGAAAATCAAAAGATAAAGTGCTCAAAGTTCAAGGATGACATGTTTCCAACTATACTTGCCTTCAGTAACATCGTTACTAGATCTAATGATCCAGCCACCAAGCCTTCAGTCTGCTCTTGGGGCTACAAGAACATTTACATAGGTGTATAAGTATCAAAGGTATTATTCTAAAATCACTAACCACTGACACTTGGTTAACTTTGAATAGTCATACTTTATTCAAAATTGGCCCAATATACGGCAAAATTCTGGAAACCAATGGATGCATACATCCAGGAATGCTTTTGATAGCCTGGAAAAGAATAAATATAATCAGATGAGAAAAGAAATCATTTGTAATCATTGAAATAATTATTTCCAAAGTCAGCAGCAGATATGAACCTAGAAATCCATATAGAGCTTGATAAATGATAGAATCAGATCAAATAACATCATAGAGAATAGCACATACATAAAAATACCAACCTATATGTGTATTTGTGAGCAATCCATGGCACATAACGACCAGCACACAATTCAATAACTTCATCAGTGTGTTTACCACTGAAAATTGCAGCATTTCCAAATTGGTGTGGCCATTACAATGAAATGGAGGTATAAGATCACATATCCAACCATTTTAGTTATTTTCAGAATTTCACCCCTTTTCATCACAACCAAGAGGAATAAGAGAATGTGTACTAGTGCTGGAAGCGGGATTCAAGGTGGGAGGCTCAAAGTAAGTAGCAAAGTCAAGAAAGGAGACATAAGCAAAAATAAAATACGTTCACAAAGTACGAGAGAACTAACGATAACCCTTCTTCCCCATTTCTTTTCTTTTTTGGTTTGTTGGGCTTCAATTAGAGTCTTGTTTAACTTCTTTTATTTTATCACTAGGCTTAATTATGTTTTGGTCTTCCAAATTCAAAAAAGCTCACTTTAGTCCTTCAAATTTGGAAAAATTTAGTTTTAGTTCCTAAAGACTAAATTTGAGAGAGTAAAATGATTTTTAAAAAACTATTTTTGGCTTATTACCTTTATCCAATTATTTATTCATTTTGTTCAATTTGGTGCTTCTATTAATAAGGTTCAATCAAGTTCCACAATTATAGAAATGCAACAATGTGACCGTCTTAAGGTTCTATAAAGTCCCTCAACTTTTAAAAATGCAACAATGTGACCCTTTTGTATATTGATATTGACATCTTTATTCGTTATAATCAGTATTATGCATAAATTAAAAACGTTAATATTTATTTATTAACGATTTTACTACTAATTAGATGAAAAATGGTCACATTGTTACGTTTTCAAAATTGAGGGACATGATTGAATCTTTTATTAATAGTGAGATCAAATTGAATAAAATAAATTCATAAATAATGGGACTTGAAAGGTAATTAAACCAACTATTTTTAGTCTCTCAGATTTAGTGTTTAGGACCTAAAATCATTAATTCTTTTTCAAAATTAAAGGACTATAATGAATTTATTTAAATTTGGAGGGACCAAAATTAAAGCATAGAAAATGATACTATAAACTAAAAAAAAATAAAAATATTAATAAAAAATATCATAAACTAAATAATAAAAGTAATAAAAATAATAATAATAAATATAATAAACTAAATAATAAAAGTAAAAAAAATATAATAAATTATTTAAACAATAATATATCACATAGTAAATTAAGTAATAATAATAAACTAAATAAACCATAATATATTAATATGAAATATAATAACCTATTTAAAATGTAATATAATAAACTAAAAAAATAGACTATTTCAACAATCAATGTTATGTATAATCTGTTCAAGTTATAATCAATTTTTGTTAGCATATATTTACTTTAAAAAAATTAA
The DNA here is from genome assembly GCA_016859785.1 of Macrotyloma uniflorum. Lineage (NCBI taxonomy): Eukaryota > Viridiplantae > Streptophyta > Magnoliopsida > Fabales > Fabaceae > Macrotyloma > Macrotyloma uniflorum. The sequence goes on from BDMB01000021.1 coordinate 708,664, forward strand.
GATAATTAATTCTGTTCAGATGCAACAAAATTGTTACATAAGAATAAGAATATATGAAGTTGAAAGGGAAAAAAGTTTTTGAAGAATCATAAACTACGTTTTTCATATTCATGATAAAAAAACTTATTTTTCAGGGGAAAAAGGTTTTTATTCAATTTCCAGTGATGTCCCAAATATCCAGTTTATTTTACCATCATATTTTTCATAAAAATAGCTAAAGTGAAGAAAAAATGTTTTTCCAAACATGCTCTAAATAATAATAAAATAATAATAATAATGTTGAATAAAGCATAAAATACAATATAATAATAATAATTGTAAAAAAAAAAAAGAATAATTGCTATCCTGCTTTCTGCTGTGCTATCCCTCTCTAGTGGTTTTGGAGTTGGCCACTGCACACCACTATCTAATATTGACTTTTTAAAACAACTGATTTTTGAACAAACTTTAGCTTGTATCTAATATTAACTTCAATCATGAATAATGTAAGATGCTATGGAAAACAACCAAGTAACACTGTAAATAATATGAAAAAATAAAAATAAAAAATCATTACCTCAAGAATTTCAAGTGCATCAATACTGATAAAAGGATCCGAAACATGAGATGCCCACACATTAAGGATTACAGGAGAAATCATGTTTTCAACAATTGTTGATGACTCACGACCTATAATAAGTAATAACGAGAGAATAAATACATTTGAAATATGACTAGATAATCAAGCTGAATCAAATCAAATATAATAAGAAATATTACACCTGATCTCAACAAATACAAACAAATAGCTAACCGAGATATTTATAAATCACATACATACTATATATAAACTAACCTGCTTTTACTGCAGTAAGCAATGTATCAAGTACCATGTGCAAGGTTTCATCTGATGCCTGGAAATCATATTTTGGTAACTATTACGTGCAACAATAGTAGAAGATATAAGACACAAGCATTTATGTTGAGGAGTACATGATTAAGAAGATCTGTGAGGGATGAAAATAAAGGCAACAATTGCGATTGGACAATTTCATTTTTTGCTTCAGGAAGGAGGTTAGAAAGTGCTCTGCAGGCACCTACTTTTACAGGTGGGGGCCTGTAAAATTCAAAGTTAGAAGAGAGTATATTACAGAAAGATTACAAACTGAGACGAGTGTACTTACACATCCATTGTAATTGCCTTCATTGCCAAATAGAGAAAGTGTTCTAGTAATCTGCTGCTTATCTGTAAAATATTAAAATCAGTTAAAAGACAGGAGAGAGAGAAAGGAAATCTTAAAAGTTAGTACAGGGTCATTTACCAAAGAGGAGAATTTAGCAACTGTAGTTAAAAGGCGAGCATATAAAAATGGGTATTCAAGAGGACCTGGCAGAAAAAGAAAAAATAAGATTAAAAATTATGTATCACAGTCACAGCTCCATTCATTGAATAAGAATGGGAGCTTAAAAGAGGTAAGGGGAGAGTTCAAAGTGACCTATTAGAGAGTCTTCTGTGAAGATCTGCTCAACCAGGTGCTTCAAGTCACTTGTATCAAACCCAGTTTCCTGTGTCAATAACAAGATATATCATAGTCCACCCAAGTGCAAAATAAAACCACAAGTTATTGAAGATTGAAATGAAAAGGTTTAAGTCTAATTGTACATATCAGAATTGACAACTGAAATAAGAATCCCAAACCTCTGTCTCAAACAGTTGTTCCGAAAGAGATGATAGGGCAAAAAGTGTAGCTTCTCTTATCTGCCAAAATTAACATGTATAAAATAATAAAACAGTTTAGGCTTCAGAACATAGAAATAAAATGGCAACAAAAGAAATTAAAAATCTTACAAAATAAATGAGGCATAAGAAAAACTTCTCCCTCGTCACATGTTAGAAGAAACAAAAAGAGCTAGTTTTATCTATTTGAGAGAGTAGTCTTGTAAAGGTTACAAAAAGGCTGTTTTTGTGTGTATTCTGAAAAGGCCTATGTATGTGCAGGTTCTCCCAGTCTGAACCTTTCCCTTCTTCCTTTTTTTTCTTGTACTCATTTGGTTCATATACACTGCAGTTGAGTGAGCTTTAGTCATTCAAGCTTTTAGAATCCTAATGCTTAGTTTCTGAACTAGGTAGAGTGGGGTTGGTCCCACTCTATTGTCTCCAGTCAAGTCATCATTGACCACTGCCGCTTGCCAACTACCACCATCCAAGGTGCCAACAACCTTCATAATCTGGATGGCCTCCCTGAGCACAACCCTACCCCACAAGTCTCTAACACAGAAATCTCGGGATACACTCACATCACATGCAATGATGCAACAGTTTATTAGGGTGCTCTATCAAGCATGTACTGTCACATGCCGATCACTGGTCAATGAAATAGTGCCCCACCACCACCATTGTTGGCCTATGTTTGTCCAATTTCAAGCATCATCCTAACATTTTAGTACCATTGGAGTGTGGATCTGATCTTACAACCTTTCTTCCAAGGTGATGTCCTCGAATGGCTCTCCATCTTTGGGACTCCTACAATTTTTACTCTAAAGCTCAATAGTAAAACTTACTTATCCTAGTCTACTTTGGTTAAACTTTGGTTTCTTGAACAAGGATAGCTTGACCACTTAGAAAAGGAAGTCCGTGCAATACTAATCAAGTACCAAGCTTAGTGGCAAAAGCTTGATTTTAAATTGTGATGTATTATGGCAGTCTATTGAACCAAGTTTATTGGGAACTCCTAGAAAATTCAAGACCTATAGTCCTTTATGGAAGAAAACATAGTAATTTTCCCAATGATATCCAATGCCTATATGAATCTACCCAAACACTGGCCTCTGTTAAACAAATCAATCATGATATAATCTTATATGTTGCACAGGTCCAATTTGTTGTTGAAGTGTTGACAATGTCTTCTTCATCCTTCAACATTAAATACACCATTCAATGTTTTACCAAATGAACCATTATATCATAAATCCGACCAAGCTTTCTGCAAACTCTAGACAATACGACATGTTTGTTAATGTTACATTCTTTGAAAAACCCTTTCTTCTCTTCTTCTACAAAATTCCAATTCTCTTCAACAAATGTTTGAAGCCCAAGAATCCCCCAACCAACAAAGGTTGAATGTATAAGGTTGTTTTTGTGTTGTGTGTATTATGAAAAAACCTATGTCAATGTAGGTTCCCCTAGTTTGAACCTGTCATATCTTGAGTTACAAGAAGATATTATCAATTATTGTAAAGATGTTGTAGGGATACAAAGAGCCATCAATAATTATTGTAATTATTAGTAAGGTGGTAGAACTCTATATAATATACTTTCTTGTACTGCTTGAAACAAGATATGAGAATAAGAGTTTCTTCCCTAAATTTCTTTCCATTTATATATATATATATGTGTGTGTGTGTGTATAACACGCTCTGCAGCTAAGTGAGTTTAAGTCAAAAGCTTTTTAAATCCTAATAATTAGTTTCTGAATTGTACCACTAATAAATGAATGTAATAGTATACAAATAGCTAGTTGTACTAGTAGTAGTAATGGTTAGATATCCCTCACAAGTTGTTAATAGTGTCATGAGCTTGTTGAAATGTCTAATGGTTGTTACCTTTGTCTCAGAGGTGGTTAGAGGAAACGAATTTGTATATACAATTATCAATCTTCACTTGGTGCAGTGGTGGCTAATATGTCTCACAAATGGTTTTTTTTTAATAAGGAAAGAATGCTACTGCATCACTATACAAGTTGCAAACCTAACTAGGTCAACTCTACAACTTGTATCAATCATAGGCGGCATTCTTGTGTCACAAGATTATTGAAATGTCCAACGGTGGTTAACTTTGTCTCAGAAGTGGGTAAACTAAATTAATGAATGTATATAATTATCCATTTGTACATGTAGCACTAATGGTTAAAAATCTTTTATAAGTGGTTAATGGTGTCTAAGGTTATTGAAATGTGCAACTGAAATTGTCTAAAAGAGATTAGCTGTGCAGGTGGACAATTCCCAATGGGACAGTGATAATTTTTCCTAGTTGAAGAAGCATCTAGAAATTTAAGTGCAGGCTCTGGGGAACTTTACTTTTTCAGTAACATACCTAATAGGGAAGAGCTACTTACCAACAGAAAAAACAGGATTGAGAATCAGCATTATTTTAAAAATATGTATTTACCCTCCACCAGCTTGCATTGCCAGCTGCTTTTCTGATTTGAGACTCGTTGAACCATCGTTTTGTACCGTCTATGATGGCCAAAATTCCTTCACCATCAAAAAAATTCACAACCTCTTCCAGTAAAAGCACACCTACAAAGAAGCATTTTCTTATGAAACTTATGATAATATATAAAAAGAAACAAACTCATTTGAGCACATAAATGAAGAATTGAAATCATACAAAAGTAGGGTGGCAATTGGATCCATTGAGTTAGTCCATCCATATATATGTCCAGTTCATTCACACAATTATAATAAATTTAATGAATTGGATGGGTGATGGTTATCTAGTTTTTAATGGACAGTTAATAAACCAACTAAAATATCTAACAAATAACCAATGGAGATTGTTAGTGGATGCTAAATGCACTGATGGATTTACAAATATCTATCCATAATGTTCCAATCCAGTCCATCCATTTGGAAACATGATAGAGTGATACGGTGTTTAGTGTTGTCGAATGATAAAACAAATCAAAATTTGAAAGTGTTATTATGAGGACAAGAATTAAAATCATTATCATAACAAGCACCAAAATAATTGAGATGAAGGAAAGTAACTCAACATAGGAACCTATAGCCAATTTGAAAAACATTACAAGTCAGAAACTTAAACTGGCAAATAAAATCTCAAGGGGTGAAGCTATAAAACAGTTTACAGTTTGAATCACTTTAGTTTTTTCGTCACTAACTGCAGTCAGCCACACTGAGCTCTCAATTAGTTTGATAAGTAAGTCAGCATAGCTTGCTGTGCAAGCTACTGAGTCTATATAAATACCTTTACTTCAACTTCAACATTAATAATGCAAATTCATTTTCAGTTTACGTAAACCTCTTTTTCAGCTTAGTTCAAGTTTCTTCAAGGGAGATACTGACCAGAGATGCGACAGCTATAAGTGGCATCTTCTTCATCAGCAATGAACTGGTTAGCATCCACAGACCATGTATGAACCTAAAAATAAATGCACAATACTTTAGTAATAAAAATAGTAAGAGAATTCAATAGCTGGAAAATTAAAAATAAAAAGGAGACAGGTAGAACATTAAAGGCACTGATATATATATGCCCTATTTGCACTGTTACAAAATACAGCAAAATACATCTTCTAGACAAACCACAGTAAAGAACAATTGATAGCACATTCTTTTTTTTTTTCATGTATATAACAGCTGAGAATTTACAATGTTTCATATTTTGAGTAGAAAATAAATAAAATCCTTAGACTAATAATATGGTTGCTAATTTGGGACCTGATTAACACTGTTTCTAATCATGCAAACAACCTCTTCAGCTAATAATAACCCAATTGACAAACTCGGGCAAGGCCAAGAATGATTGATAATGGCCCAATGTTGCAACCCCAATGAGGGATTCTCAAATCATTCAATTCAATTATTCTCTGTCCTTGCCAGCTGGTTGTCCTTGTTTACTATTTTTATTGCTATTTAGAAATTCTATTATATATGAAAAAATTTCATCTTAAAATGAATGATTTAGTATAGCCTCCTAGGAGCAATATATAGCTAATGAAATAAAAATATAGTACCCATTATCTAAGAAAAGTGTCGTGTCCAAAATATCCATTATGTGATGGTGTCAGAACTCCCACTAGAGTTGTACCAATACAGCTACGTTAAACCATGGAAGAGAACCATGCCCTTTGAGTCCATATTATACTCATCCAAGTGAAATCCCTCCTCCATCATTGTCACGTCAGTTCTAACCGAGAACAATTATCACACATGGTTGTGATCTACTTGAATGGCTCTCATCACCAAAAATAAAATGGGAGTGCTACAATACACTTATTATATCTTGGCTCCTCCACTCCTTATGTCAATCCATTTCTCAAAGTGTCGTATATTTTGAACGAGTCATCAACATTTGGAACAATTTGAAGGAGAAATTTTCTGAAGGGTATTTACTTCACATCACCGACCTCCAAGAAGAGATCTATAACTTCAAACAAATCTCCAACAATGTCAATGACTACTTTAGCCAACTCAAAACGATATGGGAGGAACTTGACAATTATCCTTGTGTATGAGCACAGCTAAGAGCTACCATCAACAAGACCTAGTCATTCACTTCCTCAACAATGAAAAATTCTCTATGGTTTGCTCTCAAGTTCTACTCATGTACCATCTACAAACAATCAACAAAAATTTCTCCACTGTTATCCAACATGAAAGACAACAGCTCTCAAATGTCATTACATTGGACAAGCCAAACAGCATCACCAATAGTACAAAGAAACGTGTCTCATCTTCTTTGTCCAGAAAGAACCAAAGTATTGAGAGCAAGGGAAGACTTTCCCATGATGCCAATAAAAACAAGTTTTGCTCCTATTGCAACCACAACGGGCACACCATCAACAAACACTATGGGAAGCATGGGTATCCACCAGGGCACCCATGATACCTTGAACAACCTTGGTCTCACACTTGCACAATTGGGTCTATGAACAATGCACAAGGAGGAGAAAGCTAGAGCACCAACAAAGTTACACATAAGCCCAATCTCAAGATAACTCCAACCTAACAAGAAAGGCACATGGCATCGTTGCAACAACAACAATCGAGAGGACCTAGTAGTAGTTCTAACTCCTTAGGCCAAATAGCAAGTCCAAATCCCAAAGTTGTGCCAACATTTCGTATGTTCCACACGATGAATCCTTAAATAACACCCAAACTTCAGTAATAGTTAAATTATAAATATTTCAACCAGTTGATCTAATCATTTGTTAAACACTTCTTGGATCATTGATTCGGGAACAACTTACCGTATCTGCTCTTTAAATCATTTTCAAACTTATTTTAAAATAAAACCAATTGACATTAAAATGCAAAATGGGAATTTAGTCACCTCACACTTTTCTAGTAATGTTCAATTTTCTCCTAATTGTTCATCTATAGTGTCTTATATGTCCCTCAATTTAATTTCAATCTCATTTCCATTTCAAAATAATTTCTAACTTACATAATCCAGGATACAAACTCGTTGAAGATGATTGGTTAGGGTAACCTACAACAAGGTCTATACCACTTAGAAGTCAACAAGCAAGTCAAGTCCAATAGCCAAACCTTCCCTTGTGAACAACTTCATCACTACTACCATCAACACTACAAATATTTGGCATTTTAGACTAGGAAACTTGCCTAGAAACAGGTTTAATGTTTTACATTAACAATTCCCTTTTATTTCTAAGTCGGCTAATAAAAATTGTGATGTTTGCCCTTTGGCAAAGCAAAGAAAATTGGCTTACACACCTAGTACCAATAGAGCATCCAAAATCTTTAAGCTAACACACATTATTTGAGGTCCTTTTTCAACATATTCCATACAATGTCACAAATATTTTTGACAATTCTTGATGATTATAATCACTATACTTGGCTTGTTTTGTTAAAATCCAAAAGGAAAGTTAGGTCACATGTACAAAATTTCATTCACTTGATAGAAAACCAATTAGAAACCAAAGTCAAATATCTAAGGTCCAATACTGGACATGAGATTATGATGAAGAATTTCTTTGTCTTGAATAAAAATTTGCATCAAACAAGTTGTGTTGTCACACCCCGACAGAATGGGAGAGTGTAAAGCAAACATCAACACATTCTGAAGGTGGCAAGATACCTCATGCTCCAATCTCACATTCCAAATCATTTTTAGTCATATGCCATCAATCATGTTGTTCCTTACATTATTAGGGTTTTGTCCCCAATAAATGGGCACAAAACGCCTTTCAAACTTTTGCATTATCAAAAACCTGACTTTTATGCATTTAAAGTTTTAGGTTGCTTGAGGTATGCTTCAACACACAACCAACCGCCACAAATTTGACCTATAATTTAGATGAGGAAAATTTTTGGGTTTTCAAAATGGCACTAAAGGATACATCATTTAGACTTAGATACTAAAGAAACTTTTGTTTCCAAAGATGTAGTTTTTCATGAAGAAGTGGTGCCCTTCCTTAATACACCACCTCCTCAAGACAACCTACTTTACACCTAGATAAGCCCAAATAAAATATCCACTGAGGGCCATACTTGTGTCCAAACATTATCCAGTGAGCCTGAACCTGACCAACATTGCCCATCAACAAGTTGGCAACATTCCTACAAGTCCAATTCATTCCTCACCCTCGACCTCACACACATTTCCTACTCATCTTTCACCACAACCTCCCTTATGTCACTCCACACGACCACACAAACCTCTTGTCACTCTTGCAAACTTTCGTTGCAACTTTCTCACCCAATCATCTTCAAAGTGTTTGTATCCACTTCACTTGGTCCTCTAATATTGTCAACTTTCTTAGTCTCATCAACACTATGTCAGTCTTTGTCATTTGAATCTGAACCTTCAAGCTACCATGAAGCCATTTAACATCAATGTTGGTGTGATGCCATGCGTTTTGAGATGAGAGCTCTAGAATTAAATGAGATTAGGTCAGTTGTGGAGACTCCCCTAATGTTTGACCAATTTGGTGTAAGTAGGCTTATAAAATCAAACAATATTCCAACAAAAGCTTGGAATGCTACAAAAAGCTCACTTAGTTCCCAAGGGATTTGCGCAAACAAAAGGCATGGACTACTTTGATACTTTCTCCCCTATAGTGAAGATGGCCATTGTCCAAGTTGTACTTGCTTTGGCCTCCATCAACGAATGGCACCTGTAAATAATGTCTTCCTACACAGATATCTTAGAGGAAGTTTACAAGACTATTCACCTTGGATCATTTCCATCTTCTCATTGTTACAAATTCTTCAAGTCATTGTATGGATTAAAACATGCAAACTGAACATGGTATGAAAAGTTGTCAATCTTGTTGGTACCATGTGGCTATCAGCAAGCTCATGCAGACCACAACATGTTTATCAAGACTAAAGGGTCTATTGTCCTTGTTTATGTGGATGATATTACACTCACTAACAATTATTTGCAAGAAATAACTCAAATCAAACAACCCTTCATTCCCATTTTCATGTCAAAGACCTTCACACCTTGAAATGCTTTCTAGGTTTAGAAGTTACACATCCTCTATAGGCATCTCACTTGTAAGTATTGTCTAAACTTGCTACCTAACTATGGTTTACTAGGATCGAAGCCATCATCAACACCCATGGACAACTCACTCCGTCTCAGTCAAGGGGTTCTGATAATGCTCTTCTTAATCCTTTTCCTTATTGACATCTTGTTGCACGTCCATTTACTTGACAAGCACTTACCCAATTTGCTACTCAACAACTTACCCAATTTATGTCCAAGCCTACCCAAGATCATTATCATATTGTTACTAGAGTGTTGAGATATGTCAAAGCTAGTCTAGGGATAGGCTTATTTCTGAATCAAGTACTCTAGGAGCTAGTTAGAGCATTTTCAATCAACTCTGTTGGTTGAAGGACCAAGTGTGAAGATCAAAAATAGGTATGGGAAGCTTAACACTTAAGAGAATATAGAACCATAAGGTAGATAACCTGATGTGATAGTGACTTGGTCACATATTGAATTACTGAAACTAGATTTTTGTGTGAATTAAATTGGTTCTAAAATGTGCTGAATCCTATTTTGGATGTGTGTAATGAATTGTATGAATCTGAATTGGACTATGAAGATTGAATTTTCATGACAGGCTGTGATTGGGAAAGATAATTCAGTACTCTATGTTTTGGATTGGAATAAAAATTGTTTGATGAACATGGGGATTAGTTCGAATTGAGGAATTGTGTTAAGACCTACAAGTGGTCTATGGAACTTAGAACTTACCAATTGTGAGGTATGGTAAGGATGGGGAATTCAGTTTTGAAACCCTTAGTGTATTTCTTTTCAGTTTTCAAAGCTCTTAAATTGTGAAAATAAACTGAATGCATGTTTTAGAGTTAAGTGCAATTCCTTTGGTTTAAATGAACTGTCATGCACTAAACCAAATTGGTATTATAATCTACTTGAAAATCTATTTAAAATGAATGAATTGTGTTTTGGAAAATTGGATCCCAATTTGGATCAGCTTTGATAGTCCTGCAGATCTGTATTCTGCCCCCTCTGAAACAACTTAGATATATTTTGGGTTTTATTTAAAAATCAAGAAAAAAGGATAAATGGTTTGAGAAATAGAATATGATTAATGGAAGATATTTTATATGTGGAAAATATTTATGATTATGAGACAAGTCAGAGTAAAATGTCTGTGTAATGTATGTTTGTATACAAATGTGATATGATATGTATGAGTCTATGTGACGAGTTGTGATGTTGATAATTAGTTGTCATAGCTTCTACGTTTATGTAAACTTAATATGTTTGAATTTAGTTGAAATGGTTAGTTTATCCTTTTTGTGTTGTGCTTGTTAAATTCTATGATGATCGTGTTTTGATACGAGTAAATGATGCAACAGGTAGATCTGGTTAGTAGATGCCAATTGAGAACGGAACATTTATTTATTTTGATGTGTTACAAAATATTAGAAGTTTTAATGGATGATGTAATAACTTATTTGGACTAGTATGAACATTATATATTCTGTAATGATTGACGGGTACAGGATTAGCATTCATTTTATGATGAAATAACAAAATCAAAAATAATTAATGGGTATAGGAAAGATCAATTTGCACTCAATTCAAGTAAGCTACAGCTTTTTTCTTTCAAATGACAAGCACAATATTTTAAATAGCAAAAGAAATTAGAAAGTGAATGTGCAGAAAGCCAATCAGATACTACTGAGAAAATGAAAATAAATAACAAGCGCAATGAGAAGAGTAAAAAATGTTATACCTGCTGTTCTGTCATTTGAAGAAAAGCAATAGTATAATACACCAATTCTCTAACATTAGCCGCAACCGCCTATAGAAGTGCAAAGCATAGATCAAAGCAATGGTACAATTGAAAGAAAGAAAAAATAGCAAGAATACTCCGAACCAAACCTTCCCCAGTCTTGGATTACCCACAATGGTCAACATGAGTTCAAATAGCTGTAAATAAAAAAAAATTAGATGACAAATGATAAATCAAAAGTAAAGTTATGAGATTCTGTTTACATATATAGACTACATATACTTATCTGGTTGACCAGATCAGTTATAACAACCAGACAGTGACAGCTGTAAGAAACTAGTATAATAGAATACAACATATAATGATAGTTGTAACTGACTAACTAAAAATACCTGATAAAAGTAGTTATACACTCACAATGCAAAGCTGATTTTCACAAGTTTAGACAGACCTCACCCAGTTGATTACTTAAAAGTTTATTATAACTTTTGACCTCAGCAAAGAACAATTATAAAACACTCATATAAGACATAGATCAAACAAAGAGGTTTCTTTACATTAATAAGCTGATGAAGCCACAGTATTAAATAATGAAAAAAAGGCTTATTTACATTGCAGTGACTACAGTATCGCCCTTTGGATTCGGGTATGACCAACTTTATAAACTACTGTGATCCTCCCTGCCAAATAACAAACTAAAGGAGACCATTTTAGCAACTGATTCAGTTTGACACTCCATAGTGACCTTTCTTTCGGAAATACTGACAAGTATGCACAGTTCCGAATAAACAATCAAGTTAACAGGAGTTACAGTTATTGATTTTGCTTAGGAATTACTGATACAGATAAGTTTTAGGATCCAATTTTCAATTAATAATCTATGTTTGTCTCCTCTTATTAATTAGCTTGTGTACTCTTAATTTTATTTCTGCCCAAATTATGGGTGAATATTCTCAACCCCCACCTAATTGCATATCATTCAACGACAATATAACCTGCAAATTCAATCATCGGATTCTTGAAAAACTCATTGGACTACACAAATGAGTGGAGGAAAATGGAAGTCTTACAAAAGAGAAACTTCACACATTTTTTCTGCGCAAAAAAATTGGAGCTATATAGTATTACCAAAATTCATATTGAATGACTGATGGGTATCTTACTACGTTTTATTGGATGATATTATTAAGTTTCTCCATTTACTCATTGATAAGAAACATACAAATAGATAGAAGATAGAACAAATCTATGTTATGATAAATTCACAAGGATAGGGGCTTCAATGAATAGAGATCAAGATAGAAAGCCATATACATATCCCTCAGCTGAAAAATATTTGAATTGGCAGACCATCAACATAATAACAAAAGAAGGTTGAAAAGGAGATTGAAGAAATCACTTCTGACGAAAAAAGTCAGTCTGTTAACCATGACATATAAGTATCTCTAACAGAATGTCATTTTATGCAATATAAAATAATCAACATGATAAACAGCTGGTTGCTATCATCACCTGGATAACAAATGAATCAAGGCTTTTCTCTGAACCATCAGAATCATATCTTCCATCATACGAATCTTCGGTTCCTTCAATAGATGCTTTCTCATAAACTTTCAAAGAAGAGACAAATGTATTCCACAGAGGTCCTAATATAACTGCAGTAAAAAGACTTCCGTAAACAAATAAATTAAAGAACTAAAAGCAAATGCCTAGAAACACAACTTGGGGAGTAAACATACCATCAAATTCATTTTTAAAGAGACTTGAAAAATTCTGAATAAACTGATTCAAGCACTTCAAAACCTTGACAAAGAAAAATGCAACATAATGTTACTACATAGGAAATATATGCATGTGTGTGCTTGTAGACTACATATACACACATGACACATGTATATAACTATATATAAACACAGATATATAGATAGATTGGGGACTACTAAAAGAACCAGACTAACCTCCATTCTGATACTCCAATCATCAGGATTTTCAGATTGAACTGGAATTTCTAGAATAGAAGAGAATTGGTCCATCCATGGTTTAAGTAAAGGAACTATCATAGAACTCGTTTCTGCCTAAACCGAATATCTTGATCTGTTAATAGTTAGTTAAAAAGAAAAGGACGCTAATACAACAATCCACAAGAACAGTTCATAGTCACTTAGTTACAAAATACCTTGTAGACACCACTCATTGTCCCCAGCACAGATGTACAAGAATAGATTATTGAAAGAGCCTTTGATCGAATGTATGGGTCATATATCTGAATGGCAATAAGAAAATAAGAAATCTGTTCTAGGTGAAACAGAGGAGACTCAGTTTAACCATATAAACAGAAAAGTGGTCATTTTCCTTTATTTTATTTGTTTACCTTTGAAAAAGAATTTTAACAATTTGAAAAAGTATTCAAATGAATTGTCAAAAATTTACTTAATATTTCAATTTTACTTAAAACAATCAGCACTACCGTAATGGCAAAATTTTTGACAAATGACAATTGACAACTAATATGCAAAATGCAGGTAGACAGAAAGAAAGGACTGCCATTCACAACCAGTGTACCAGACTTGTTAATTCATATAGTTGCTCTCTTCCTTTGTGAAGTTGAAAGTTAGGACTACATAAAATGGAGATAATGTAGGGTAAAGATATGATGGAAACTTTTGATAACAGATAAATCCTTTCCATATTTTTGTGTAGCTGATTTAGTTCAACTGCTATGTACAGAAAGATATACAAAAATACAACCTGTGGAGATGATACAATTGTCAGCAAACTCGGGAACAGTGCAGGTATTAATGTTGGAACCATTTTATCATCCAAGTCCGCAGAGAGAAGAACCAAGCATCTCATAGCTCCATGCACTAGAATAAAATTATTAAAAGATAAACAAATAATAAATTTTATTAACATATTGAAATTTCATAGACATTGTAACCCCAAAACAGCAATTATTGATCAAAAAATTATTTCCAGAAAACCTAATAGAGAAAGTGAATGAATCAACTAGTCTCCAGTATGAAAGAAAAAAAAATCAAGCAAACAATTTGCAATTCAGGGATATAAAACTTCTCATACCATAAATGCTTGATCTCTACTCTACAAAATGAAGCGCCTGTTGCACCCAAAGGCATTTTCAAAATCATTCATGCAGAAAATCCCAAAAGTCACCAACTCAGACAGAAATGCTTACCTCCATTCAAGTTGATTTGATTGCTGATCAAATTTAGGAGAAATGGTAACAAATCTGGCCATAAATCTGGCCAGTCATGCACTGCAATGGATGCCACAGCCATACCAATGGCCGTGCAAATTTTTCTATGAGGGTCATCCAATGCCAATAGAAGCATTCTTCTGATGATTTCCTGATGATGGAACAAACTTTAGTTAGCATCAGGAAAGTGTTTTTTGATAATCAGTTTAAATAAATGGCCTTTTACAGAAAAAAAAAGAACAATTGACATGAAACTACAACAGGCTTATCAGTAACATATAAACCTATCATTTAATGACTAAATATTATTTGGAGTGCCATTTATGAGATCCATGAGCACAACTTCAAACCCATTGTAATTAAGTCAAAAGGCATAGAAACCTTGCTATTACCCTCCATCCTTATCTAATGAAAAGAAAAGTCCTGCAGATTAAATGGGGAGAAGATACAGCAGCATTGTGGACAGTTTTGACAACAGGTGTTTCTATAATAGTTTTTAGAGCTTATTTATACTAATCTTTCTAACTTATAAGACAAAAAAATACATCAATTGCTTTTTTGTTTCTTTTCAATATTTAAAAGAAATGCTCAATTATCTTTATTTTTACATTTTTTATTTGAAAAGATATTTTTCTATTAAGAAACGCAAATGAGCAGGCCAATATTCATCCAGTAAACAGTTAAGACAGAAGCAATCTAGATCCCTGGAAGGTAAATACCAAATTAATTGGTATTATCATAGACTAGTAACACTCCTCTGCAAATAATCAAATTGAAGGAAATATATGGTATTGATGACAGCAACTGATGAAACTAATAGTCTAAATTCAGCACCACATTGCAATGTGATTTCAGGCCCCCCCATTGGCAGACCAAAGTAGTATATATAAAACCAAGGATGAGGTATCTAAACCACAAATCACAATCAGATACAAGTTTATGATGCCAACTAGCAAAATCAAAGTGAAATAATAAAGGGAGCCCATAGTAGTCAAAGACAGATAGTTGCGCAGAGCAACAACCCTCCAAAATCACTACAGCTAAATAGCTGTAGCCAGATTATTGATACTCTGTTGTCTTTTTTGTGTACTTATTTTGAAATTTTTTAATATATATATATATATATATTATATTTCTACATATTTACGTATATAAAATTTTCATAATATAGAAATATATGATTTTTTTTAATAATATTCTATATTCTTTTATACTTAGTATATATGTTTCTTACTAATATACTATATATAAAAAACTTATTACTATTATTTAATTTATTATATTAATATTATGTTTTATTTAGTTTTTATTACTATTATTATTTCATTATTATATCCTATATTAATATTATGCTTTAAATAGTTTTTATATTTTTTAATGCTATGTTGTTTTTTATAATTATTATTCTTTAGTAGATTATATTATATTATATTATATTATATTGTTTTACATGTGAGACAAAAAAATATAGCTATTGGGCTCAAATTTGTTGTAGCTCATTCCAGCACAGAAGCAGAGTATTGTAGTATGGCACATAGGACAGCTGAAATTGTTTGGATTCAAACTTTATTATCTGAACTTCGAATTCCACATACCACAACTCGTGTATTTAGTGGTAACATGAGCATTGTAGTCTTAGTTCATTATTTTGTTCTTCATTCTCGCACCAAGCATATGGAAATAGATCTCTTTTCTGTTTAAGGAAAAGTTTCCTCAAGCAAATCCTTATGTTCATGCTCATGTTCCTGTCACTGATCAAGTAGTTGATGTTTACCAA
This sequence comes from Macrotyloma uniflorum, assembly GCA_016859785.1. Lineage (NCBI taxonomy): Eukaryota > Viridiplantae > Streptophyta > Magnoliopsida > Fabales > Fabaceae > Macrotyloma > Macrotyloma uniflorum. The sequence continues at coordinate 724,622 of BDMB01000021.1, forward strand.
ATCATTGTCTACTTGGTTCGTGACTCTTGGGTCCAAGCTCAAAGTTGTAGATTCGCATGCTCATCACCACTCTTGAGCTTGCAATGGGTAATGGAGTATATACATTACTCAATTGTATTTTCTTTTCTTTGTAATAGTTGGTTTCTTTCGTGGGTTGTTTAGCTTCTGTTAGTTATAGTGGGTTTAGTTATGACTGTAAGTTTGTTTCTTATCTTTGTGTTGTTAAAAATAGCTGATAGTTGAGTCTTATTATAGAAATGTAAGTTTTTTACTCTCTCAATATAAGGTGTACAAAGTGATTATGGTGCCTAACTCACCCTTAAAACTGGTTTAAAAGGTGAAGTTTACTCCTCATTTATATATTATAGTTAAGCCTCATTTTTAATCAATGTAAGATCTCCCCAACATAAGGAAATCAGTTTCTTCTTCTACTCTGTCTAATACAACCTGACCCATGAATGGTGTGACATCACATGCAGGCACTGTGACAAGTACCTTAGGAGCAGCAAGGGTCAGCTCGGCTACCCCATGATCACGTGCAATTGACTACTATAGGCAAGCCCTAGCACAATGGTTAATTGTGCCTTGACCAATTTAGTCATGTGTTTGAATCCGGAAACAGATTCTTTGCACATGCAAGGGTAATACTGCATACCAATGACCCTCCCCCATTATATAGTGAGGAGCCTTGCGGCATGGGAGTACATTAATTAATTTTTTTATTAAAACAATGAAAAATGACTGAGCATTATTAGACTTTTCAGTACACAATACCCAAAGAAAGTACGGATTGTAGAAAATATAAAGGAAAATGAAGAATAGCTATAAAAATGCTACATCCTGCTCAAGCCCAATCCAAGCTTTCGAGTCTCTAACTGATAACCACCTCCTACTTTGCACACCTCCTTCTGAACCCCACTCATACTTCCACATATCATAATGGCCTCTCCTTCTGTTTCTTCTTCACATATCCCACTTTTCCCTTTTTCTGTAATAGACCTTTCATATCTTAGGACCATGGCCAAACTGCCACACTATTGGGTCCATTATATTGGGTTCAAAGATCATCAGTTTCCCTATATTTAAATCTTAAGCTCAGAATTTTTTTTCAAGCAATAGCTTTTTAGAAATCCACTTATCAATAATACTCAATACAAATGAACGCATATTTACCTTTTCATTACCAGAAACAACAGGAGGTTCAAAAGTCTCCTCACCCTCCTGCCAATGCCTTTTAACGAACTGCTTAAGAAGGACTGCAGCTAAGTACTAGAAGGTTAAGTAATCCAAGTTCATAAGCTAATGGAAAATGAATAATTTACAGGCACAAACTTTTGAGTTGTGATCCTAGTATTGTTTTTCACGTATGAATGGAAAAAAGGAACAAACAAGAAAATAAAACTTGTTTTATCCTAAAGGAATAAGAGGGCATTTAGTTAGAGAACAGTTTTTCTTTTACTTTTACTAACAAAAATGTCATTATTTTCACTTTGTCTACTGTTTTAAAGAGTTCGAATAGGAACACGAAGATGATAAAACGTTTTTGTCTCTATTTCATACACAAATATTTTATATGGGGAAACAAATTGAAAACGGAAAATATTTTCTTTAACCACAATGCCCCAAAAATATCTAATGGATGGAAGAGAAACATACCACAAGTGTCCTCATCGAATTACTCTAAAGATTAGATAATTTGATGACAAGGAAAAAGTCAACGCTAGCATTATTGCATACAACAGCAAATGTCGCAATACTTCTTTCTTTAAGAAAAATAATGAAAAGATGGAAGGAAATATTTTGGTTCTGAATAAAAATTCACAGTATGTGATCACTTTGAAATAGGATATCTGACGCAGTCCCACCGGGAGTTCCTTGTTTGCAGCGACTTTTGATAATGCACTGCCAAAACCTTCAGGACAATTTAACATTAGAAATTAATATAGAAACATCATCATTGAGCCATATTGAGAATTTTTGTCGAATAAAAACAGTACTGAACGAGCACTACAAGCTATGTCCTTCATCTCCATGGTCAAGATAAAAGAATATACACATAACAAAAGAAGATAAAGCCAAACAGCAAGCAGTGCTTCACTAAAGAAAATGAAGCATATAAGTCCCATTTAGGTATGACTATATAATTCCCATTTAGGAATGACAATTTTCAAGCCAACACAAGATTGAGGCATAACATTATTGTCATATGTTCAACAAGCTGCGACCCCAGTGAGCATCCTCATTTCCTTGTTACATGCTTATGCAGATGCCTCCACCTCCTAAATACCAAAAACCACTCCTCCCCTCATCTTTTTAGTCACAATAAAAACAAAAAACAACAGCATTGTCGAACAAACTCAATTGCCCAAACCCATCACCATTCTCAAGTCCTCAACAGCAAAACACTCCCACGCTACCACCATTTAACAAAAACGAAACTAAACACCACACCACACAAACAGCAAGCAGAACACATAACAAACCAAACAAAGGTCAATTTTGAATACACAATCGCTTTTGCTTTCCAAAATAAAATAAAAACAGTCCATCCCAGACACTCTAAGGTTTTCACATCACAGAGCAAAATCCACATTAATTAGGTTGCAGGCGACGAAAATTGAAGTGGTTAACAAAACCTGGTTGGCGAGAGGCCTGATCGAGGGAAGTTTCCGCGAAACAGCGAACCTCCGGGTTGGGGTCGAGGGTGGCTGACAAGCAATTGAGTAGCCATTGCTGATCTTGATCCACTCCGTTCGCCATGGATGAAACGGAAAACCCTAAAGCACGATGGAACGGCGACGTTGTAGTTTGTGGTTTGTCGCTGCTTGCTACTTCGCCGCGCTGCTTTTTCCCGCTCTGCTGAAGAAGAACATAAATATATATATAGGAGAAGTGAGAAGATGCTTTCAAGTATTAGTAGAGTACTTGAACAGTGGCAGAAATGAAATTTTGAGATTTGTTGCTTTTTGCATTTGCTATTCTTTCATTGAATTTCTAGTATTTTAATTTAAATCGTCGAAATTCATATTAATGTTTTATATTTTAATAATTATTTTCTCGTACATATTCTTTCAATAAATTAAGAGTTTGATAACTATGTATTGATAATGTAAAATAGTTTTCCCACTATATCCAGATCACATGTCAATGCTAACATGATTTTTACTATCCAATAAAATTTCAGTAATATTTTGAAATTTTTTTCAGATTGCAGCAATTATTCTCTTGATGTTTACTTTACAACCGTGATCCTTGTAGGTACGTGTGGAAATACTTCAAGTTAAACCAGAAAAGAGAGTTTCATCAATTTACTTACCATGCCTTCATCAAATAGTTTGACTTACGTAGAAAGCTACAATTTTTAAAACAATTAAAAAAATATTGTGATTTATAATGGGTGCTTTTGTAATGCAGTTGTATGGGATGAAATTAAAAAAAATAATAATAATAATATTGTAAAATAAAAATACAATTATTAAAAATTATGATTATAGGAAAAAAAAATGAAAAAATAGTTTGAGTGGAACTAAGTTTTGGAAAATATTAAAAAGATTAATCTTCGGTTTTAGGTAACTGGTCCTTACTTCTATGTATTTTTCTGTGAGTGAGGTATCTACGAAACCTTACTTCTATGTATTTTTCTGTGAGTGAGGTATCTACGAAAGTACTTCAACGCTAATAGGTTCAAAGTATAATCTGTTACTTTTCATTTATTACTCTTATTTATATTATTATTTAGATCACTCTGTTTATTAGGCTGAACTCTATTGTTGAATTTTTCTTAATATGACGCTTAAGTTTTAATGGTCATATTTTGATTACTAATCTTCTTAATCCTATCTTAATTAATCATATCTTTTAGATTAAGATGTTCTTGATTTGTAATAATGTAATATGAGAAAATAGACCGAACTGCCTCCTGCCCTTACCAGTAGAGGAAACATATGTTTATATTCACCGTTAACATTCACACATTCATAATCAAGTTAATTTTACACGAGAGCAATATACATATACATTCTCTGTTATGTCCAAACTAAAAGGGCCAAACTTGCTTTTGAAAGTAAAATTACACACACAAATAGTTACACGTACAACAACTATTGTTCTTTCATATACAAAGCAAATAAAACATACATTCAAACATATGGGAAGGTGAACTATTTCCCCCTGTGGTTTGAAAACAACAAAAAGAACTTGGAAATTCAAACTCTTAAATCTCAATATGAACTATTTTCCCCTGTTCCACCTTTGCATTCCAAAACAATCACTGTTTTGGGTTTCAGATAGTAACTAGATTGTAACAACCCTTCATTCCCATTTGCACCTAATTTGATGTGGATGCCTGAAATCATAAGTTAGCACCAAACTTCCATCCATTCTCCTAAAAACAAAACTCTCTACCAGAACATAGCAACCAAATTTCTCCCACTTGTTTATTCCTCTAAACTCCTCTACTCTCATCACAGTCTCTTGCCTTCCCCTACTTGCTTTCCATCCAACTCTTTCTTGCTCCCATTTCATTCTCTCCACCACTTCCAAACTCAACCCAACACTTATCTCTTTACCAGCATCTTCAAAACTCTTAAACCACAGCACCCTGTCAGCCACAACATTTTCATCCCAAACAGCATCTCTTCCTGCAACCTTCACAACTTCTGTTTGTATAACAACATCTACAAGCACTGTATCTTCTCCACTGATTCCATTTTCCTTTGAAAATATTTTTTCCCATCTTTGCACAAGTGTGACCCCATAGAACATGGACATTTTCATCTGCTCCTTTAATCTCATTCCTTCTTTCAAAAACATAAAAGGGCAGTACCATTTTCCAACAACCACTGATTCAGAACTATCATTGGACAATGTGAAGTTGAAATCTGGAAGCTTGGAACGTAAAGAGTCATTAGAGCCTGCAACTTCAGCCAAATGGTAATTGCGGGGAGTGCTAGCTTCAACACTCCAACCTTTTCTCCTCAAGTAGTCTTGTGGAACTCCATCTGTGGCAACAGACTTTGCTTGAAAACCATGCCTCATTTTGATTATTTCAACCTGCTGATAATCATCAGAGGGAACCAAGGGTCTTGGTTTAACATCGTGGACAAAGCTGCAGCATAAACAAGTAGTCTTGTCCTCTTCCTTTGAACTTGTGCTCGCTTCGCTGCAATCAATTCAGGTAAAGATTAAACTTGCGTTTGATTTCTATTTTCAAAACTGATTTTAGTTTCCAAGATAACACTAGAAATGTTGCCCGAAAAGAGCTTCAGGAAGATGGAAACAGAAAACCTGTCTCAGCTGTTAATGCTTTTTAGTTTTTAAAACACTTATCTTGGGAAACATTTTTCAAAATTCAATAGATTTTGAGCGAGAAATTGTTTAGTAATGTGAAACTATTTTAGAAAAAATAATTCAAAACCATAAGTAAAAAAAGGAATGATAACTTGGAAGAAATAAGGTTGTTTTCTGAAGCCTCTCCCTGGAAAACAATAATTAACAAAATCTTATTTCTGCCTATGTTTTCATAGTCATCCCAAACCCAGATTAAGAAAGAGGGTTGCCTTATATCTTTGGTAGCTAACATAAAACTTGCCGATAAACATGGAAATCTCTCTCTAGGAAAGATTAGAAAAATAGCCAACTATTTCTTCTTCAAAATAAATTGAATCAAACCCACTTTCAAATGAATGTTTGAGCAACCAGGATTACTTCATAAGTAACATATGTGTATATAATGCTTCAAAAGCAGAGAAGAATATCAAAATCATCTTAGACTCAAAGAGGATATGGTATTAAAATTAACATCTAGATGCATAAATTCAGACATGCAGTTTTCAATTTAAGTCTTTCTAATGGTCTAGAAAAAAACAGAGATATAAAAAACCAACTCACATACCCTTGATGTTTCCCCTGCCTTCTTATGGCATAGTAGCGGTTTGAAGACAATGGCTGATTCAATGCTGGGATGAACAAGACCTTGTCCCTGAGTTGATCTTGCCGTTCACCTGACTGTACAGTATATGTGATGGTCAAGTTCTTGTCCTGAGGGAAAGGAAGTTGCTTGATTTTTGGGTCCTCACACAAACCAAAACATGTATAAGTAGGAGGTAGATCCCAGATAACAAGATAACCAGAATTTGGTCCTGATGGAGGTTCTGAAAGAGCACCAGGGTTGCTCTTGTACATTGAAACTGGTCTAGTCACATACATTTTCTTTTCTCTGATATTTCTTTTGTGTTTCTTTAGCAATCAATCTTGGTTTCTCATGAATTTATGCCAAGTATTCCCAAGAAACAATTAAGTATTTTGTCTGTCATTGGTGTGAAAGGAGAATGTGTATATTAAAATGGGATACTGGTAAATGGGTAAACGGAATTGAAAATTCAGCCAGCAATTGCGTGTAATTCTTGTTCTTATTTATGAAGAGAATTAGGTCCATTTATTTGATTTTGCTTTTTAGTTTTTAAAAATCGTTTAAATAATTAGTTTTGAAAATATGTTTTTAGAATAAGTTGAAAAAAGAAATTAATACTTGTAATTAAAAAAAAACTGAGGAAGAAAGATGAATTATGTGTTATAAAAAATATAAAGCATATTTTATGAAGATTTTTTTTTTTAATTTTTAGAAATTAAAAACAAAAATAGTTTTAAAAAAAATATTTTAATTTAACAAAATAGCCATAAAAAAATTTTAAAACTTTTAAAATCTAAAAAACTGAAAATTGTTTTTACGAACCCTAAATAAACAAAATAGTATCATTTTTCCATTTCATGAATTTTAAACTCCTTTTTACTGTGAAAGATTTTCTTTTAAAATATTATTAAAATACTTTACGTGACAATATAATTTCTTCATTTATTTTTTATATACAAAATTTTTTAATTATAAAATATTAATTTTGAATCTAAAATTATATATATTTAAAGTATCTTATTGCTAAAATTATATATTAATTTCTTATAAATAATTATAAAATTTTATATATAATAATAAACTCAAATAAATTTATTTTATTCCATATGCAATTCCAATTTCATGAAGATTTTCTAAGAAAGCGCGTTTTTGACTTTTCCCATCATTTACATCTCAATTTTATATCTAATTTACATTATTTTGGGTATTTTCTGAATGCATTAACTTTTATTGAATTGTATTGGTTCCTATCTAAATATTTTTACACAATTTAAATAATTAATTCTAACAAGAACTAGTTTCTTCCATTTATATATCCTTTTATACAACACAATTCTACTAGAGAGAAAAAAACAAATACATTATTTTCTAAAAGAAAAATATATGATATTCATAAATAAAATATTTTATCGTAAAAATAGTAACTAAATTTAATATATAATAATAATAATAATAATAATAATAATAATAATAAAATATAATATATAATAGTGAATATAAAATTTGATTTGGGACATGAGATGTGAAAGTTACATATCTAATATCTAAATTATCTCTATTAAATTTGATTACTTTTGATTAAAATTCAAATTAATTAAACTAAAAATTTAAATTAAATTAAGATAATAATCTCTAGAACACTTAAACTTTTGAAAGATATTATTATAGATTTAAAATATAATCAAATTAATATATATATATATATAATATGATGTAAATCTTATTTTATCGAACCAATTTTATGAAAATAAATTAGGTTTAATATATTATTAATATGATATTAAAATCTATCATAACAAAATTTAAATCATTATCGAATCATTTATAAATTTTTTAGATTATTATGAATTATTTATAAATTTTTAATATCACATCCAAGTTTGAATACTCTTCACATAAAAAAAATATTAAAGATATATTAAAAAAAATATATTAAAAATCTTATATTATTTAAAAATATTATTAAATTAGATTTAATCTGTATAATTAAAAGAAATATATGTCTGGATTTCATTTATATATTTGGGGAAATCTCTCATAGTGATTTCCATCTTATCGACTAAACATATATATTTTTTTGGGTTTTAGAGCTTTGTCTCCTATGCTCAGATGGATAAGAATACATGCATATATTTTTTTTTGTCTTTAGTCTTTTGGTTGACATTTTCCGGTTAACCAATATTTGTTTCATATATATATATTCATAATGTTAAGAAGTAAAATCATAGCCATTTTCAGAAAAAAAAGAGTAAAATTATAATGCGCATTTTTTTAATGAATTTAATTACAGCATATTATTGAGGATTTAATTATTTTATGAACTCGATAATCATAAATGATCATATATTTTAAAATTATTATTATTATTTTCATATTTTAAATTCATATAAAAGATTATTTGTAATTATTTATCAGTATAATTTTATTTATGCACTTACACTATGTTAAACTTTTAATTCAATTATGATAAAATATGTTGTTAAGCTTTTAGACTTGGATTTGGATTACGATGAAGCCACGCACTCTTTATGGAAGACAAATGACTCGCCGGCAGAAGCTCAAACATATTTTTGTATTAAATACATTTAAGTTTCTGTATTATTCGTCAAATTTTATTTGAATATTAACTTTAGATATAAAATAATCAAAATAACATATTATATAAATTTCATTATTTTATAAATTTATAACAATAAAAAATATACTTAAATTTTTTAAGAGTGATAATGAATAAGTGTGGTTTGAATCTGCGATATATTTTTATTCAAACAAATAAATTCTAATCAATTTAGTTTGGATCAAGTTTCTTCGAGTTTGTGTATTTCTAAACCAATCCAAGTCGTATTGAGTTATAATTATAATAATAAAATAAATTAAGAAATTGGTAGCATAAACTGTGAAGTGTGATTGACAATTCCTAGCTGAAACAAATACCTTTGTAGATGCCATTGTAAATTCTCGGAGATTCCTAAGAAAGCCGTGTTTTTTTTTACTTCTTCCTTTACATCTCAATGTTATATCTAGTTTACACTATTTTGGGTCCTTTTCGATTTTATTTATTTGTATTGGTTTCTATTTTCAATTTTTTTACACAACTAAAATAATTACAACAATAACAAGTTATTTTTATTAACAAATAAAAAAATATATTTTTATATCTATAACCAAATAATAATCTATTCATATTTTATTAATAATTTTAAAATATTATAAACATTAAAACATTTAAACATATAAAATATTTATTTTATTTCTATAAGATTTATAAAAATAAAAAAAATTTAAAAAAAATTATAACAAAATTTATAATTTGAACCTTTTATTTAGTTTTTACATGAATTTGTTTTTATCTTAATTACAATATCAAAATTACAAATACAAATAATAATAATAAAGGTAGACTAATATAAACAAAACTAATTTAAATAAATAATAATTTATATAATTTATTCTCTCAATTAGTTATTTAAATATATTTAGGTATTCAAACTATAATTATAGTCGTATTCAATCACAAACATTCACTCACTTTTTTATATATAGTTAAAGTATTAGATAAACTATTTCGAAAAATTATATAAAATCATTAATTTTAGATGCTAACACCTGCTCATGCATATTAATTACTTGACCACAAACATAATTCTTTTAGAATTTTTTTCATCTCAAGATTGATAATCCTTTCAAAGTCTTTTTCAATTCAAGATTACATGTTTATTCTCATTATGGCAACCGCATGTCAAGGTAATTTTTACACACACCTATCAAATAACTGATGACTTCTCCCACCCAATGATAAGGACAATTGAAACATTAATCAACTTTCACTACATGGTACTCATGTCTACGTGATTAGAATATCATTGAAGTCTGAATAGTTCCTTTAGAGATATCTAAAATTTCATATGAATACTAAAGTTACATCAAATAGTATTCCATGATAATTATTTGCCTCACACACAAATAACACATAATCTAATTTCCAATTCATCACAATCATATGAATACTTTCATCTCGGGCACAAAATAATTTCAAGCACACAATCATCTCAAGCACACAATTATTTCAGACACAGTCATCTCATCTCATTGACTCCATTGCTATCTCAATCTTATTGACACCACTGTCATCACAAATTTATTGACACCATTGTCATCATAATTTCTTGTGACCTTAGTCACAACTCATAATTATAATTCACATCATTATCACAATTCTCACTTCACAATTTAATTCCAATATTACATTATCAAATCTCACATTACATAACTCAGCAGTTTAACTATACAACAAATATCTTATCCCATTTTATCATATTTCATATCTAGGTACTATTTTAATACAAATTAGATCATAAATAATTATCTAAAAATAATAAAGTTTCGTTCAAATAAAAATAATTTCGAAGACAATTCACTCATCTTAACATGATCTTTAATTACTAAAAAATTTATATATTAAATTTTACACATTATTTGTATGTAAAATAAAATTATTGGTTAGTTAATATCTAGGGCTAAAACTTTCAAATTTTGGATTATACATATATTTTTTTTTACGTGAGATAAAAGTTTAAATAATATTTAGAATGACAACTTTTTTTGAAGGTAACTTTTCAAAATTTGAAATAAAAATGTGCCAAAATAGAATTAACAAAACTTAATTCTTACTTTCACATCTAATAATCATTTTATCAAATATAAAAAAACACTTAATTAGCTTTCTTTACCTCTAAATCAAGATTTTCCTAAATTAAGATGATGAAAGATTCTTTATCTTATTATAAATATCTGAATACAAAATTATTTATATTACTAAAGATGTAAAACAAATTTTTCTTTAATTTTTATTATTATTATTTATATATATATATTTTAAAAGTATTTAAAAAATTAAAAAATTTTAAAATTTATTTAAAATAAAATTCTATTTAGATAGAAATAAAAATTTAAGAAAAATTCTTGAAAAAAAAAATTAATTTTTTTTTAAAATATTAAAAAAATAAAAATAAAAATAAAGAATTATAAAAAATTAAACTAATTATAATTTTTTTAAATAAATGAAATTAAAGCTTATTTAACAAATGACCTTGCAATCTTATTATTTAAAATATCAAGATTAATTAATCAATTAATGTAGATTTATTTATCATATTAATTCATCTATTATTAATTTGATTCATTATTAATCCATAATTAATAATTTTTAATTTTTCATCCATCATTCGAAATTGTTATAAATCGAATTGACTCACAAATTAAAACGATATTAATATATATTATCATTATTAATGTCATTATCATCCCTATTATTTTTATTATTATTAATTAAATCATAATTTATCATTTTTTATAATTATTATTCATTATTTTTTTATAAAATATCAATGAACATAATAATTATATTAATGAAAATCATAATAAAGTAATTATAACAATAATATTATAATATTAATAATAATTATGATAATGAGAAAGATAATAATTATAACAATATTAATTATATTAAAAAAATTTTAATAATTACATTATGACCATCATCATCTAACTTATTAATTATTTATAACTCTAAATTTATTTTTATTTTTCATAATTTTTTAATATATATATATATATATATATATATTATTTATAACCATTTAATTACATATTTTATCATCTATTTTTTTTAACTAAGGATAAAAAAAGGAAATAATTATAATTTATCATTAATATATTATTTCATTGATATATTTAAAGTTCAAATATATATATAAAACACTTTATGTATAGAATTGTAGGCGTAAAAAAAAAAACTAACAAAACTAAATTAACTAAAGTATCGCAATATTTAAACAAATAAATGCTTATTACAATAAAAATTATTTTTTCCTTATTTCAGAATCTTCGCAATATTATTAAATTTTGTCTTTTTTTAATAATTTTTTAAAATAAACTATACATATCATTATTATCGACTTTTGTACTGTTAATAGTTATTTTTAAGAAAAAATTACGTGAATTTCTTGTCTTCTTTTAATATTTTCTTGAAATAAACTATACATATCATTATTATCGACTTAGTTATTTTTAAGCAAAAATTAGTAATTTTAGATTAGGAAATGTCGTGATGAGAAATCCAGTTTAATATTATTAGGAAAGTATTGAAATCATCCCTTCGAAAATGATCCTTATTCACGAATTCATATTTCATAAGTAAAATTCGGTGAATTTAACTTTTTTACGTAATTTACGTAATTTTTTCCTTGGTAGCACTCAAATTATATATGCCCACTAAATTGCATATGCCGAGTATTTCCATTGTGAAAAAAGAAAGAAGTTTTTAATAAGAGGGGAAGTAAAATTAGAAGAATGTAATCCAAACATTCAAACATTCATAATTAAGCTAATTTCACACAGGAGCAATGTAATCTATCTATACATATAATTTTCTGCATACACTTCTAACATTCTCTGCTATGTCCAAACTAAAAGCACAAACTTCCTTCAATAGTAAATTACAAACACAAATATGTATACAAACCATTCTTCTTGCATATACAAAGCATACAAATAAAGCAAATAACACAGACATTCAAAGCATATGGGAAGGTTTTTGTCATTGAGGTTTGCAAATAGCAAATGGAACTTGGAAGCTCCAACTGTTAACTCTCAATGTGAAATATCTCCACTTTTCCAGCTTTGCATTCCAAAAATATCACTATTTTGGGTTTCAGATAGTAACTAGATTGTAGTAAACCTCATTCCCATTTGCACATAATTTGATGTGGATGCCTGAAATCATAAGTCAGCACCAAACTTCCATCCATTCTCCTAAAAACAAAACTCTCTACCAGCATATAACAACCAAATTTCTCCCACTTGTTTATTCCTCTAAACTCCTCCACTCTCATCACACTCTCTTGCCTTCCATTACTTGCTTTCCACCCAACTCTTTTTTCCTCCCATTTCATCCTCTCAACCACTTCCAAACTCAGTCCAACACTCATCTCTTTTCCAACTTCATCAACACTCTTAAACCACAACACCTTGTCAACCACACCACTTTCATCCCAAACAGCATCTCTTCCTGCAACCTTCACAACTTCTGTTTGAATAACAACATCAATAAGCACAGTATCTTCACTGTTTACAATTTCCTTTGAAAATACTTTTTCCCATCTTTGCTCAAGTGTGACCTCATAGAACAAGGACATTTCCATCTGCTCCTTTAATCCCATTCTTTCCTTCAAAAACATAAAAGGGCAGTACCACTTTCCAACTACCACTGATTCAGAACTATCATTAGACAATGGAAAGTTGAAATCTGGAAGCTTGGAACGTAAAGAGTCATTTGAGCCTAAAGCTTCATCCAAATGGTAATTACGGGGAGTGCTAGCCTCAACACTCCAACCTTTACTCCTCAAGAAGTCAGGAGGAATTCCATCTGGGGCAACAGACTTTGCATGAAAACCTTTACTCTTCTTGATTATTTCAACCTTCTGATAATCATCAGAGGGAACCAAAGGTCTTGGTTGAACATCTTTGACAAAGCTGAAGCAGAAACAAGTGGCCTTTTCTTCTTCCTTTGAACTTGTAGTTGCTTCGCTGAAATCAATTCAGGAGAGATTAAATATAAAGAAATAACGTTTTTGTTATAAGTCGCTTTGAAACAAGTCATTATTTTAAAATAGCAAATATTTTGGTTCAAACACACTCAGATGAAGGTTTCAGAAACAAATTAAGATTACATCATAAGTAAAATTCATATGTACATAATACATCCAAAAGATTAATCGAATTATAATGTCAAAGTCACCTTAAACACAAATTGGATATAAATACTTCGATTCAAAGATGAAGATTTCAAATTTTGTATATTGTGTATAATTAATTATGATATTCTAATCTAAAAGTTAAAAAGATATTAAGGTAGCTGATATATAAAAATTTGATCCATACCCTTGATGTTTCCCGTCCCTTCTTATGGCGTAGTAGCGGTTTGAAGACAGTGGCTGATTCAATACTGGGATGAACAAGACCTTGTCCCAGTATGAGATGGTTTGGTTGGGAGGTTGATTTTGTTGAGCTGAATGGCTTGTGTATGTGTCTGTGATGGTTAAGTTCTTGTTCTGAGGAAAAGGAAGATGCTTGATTTCTGGGTCCTCACGTAATCCGAAGCAAGTGTACGCAGGAGGTTCATCCCAGATTACAAGATAACCTGAATTTGGTCCTAATGGAGGATCTGAAAGAGCCTCAGGGTTCCTCTTGTACATAGAAACTGGTCTTGTCACATACATTTTTCTTTCTAATCTTTCTGATGTATTTCCTTAGAATTCAATCTTCGTTACAATTACAATTCAATTTTTGCTTCTTATGAATATATATGCTAAATTTCTAATTGCTAAGTGTTATCAGGAAAAGTGAAATGATAATGTTTATCTGTTGCAAGCTAAAGATATATTTTGTTTGGTTTTTGGATTTGGATTTGGATTTGGATTACACTGGAATAGGTGACTCTCTAATATTCTATGTTACAAAGATGACACATTGCAAGCTGAAAAACTGAGAGCTGCCAAGTTATTTGCTACGAAACACGTAATCTAACATGGATAACGAAGACATAACACGAACATAGTTTATTCTGATACAATTTATGTTTAAAATATAACATACAAAAATATTATGTACTTCATCTTAAATATAAAATATCATGGATGAGTTTATTTCTCCTTATTTCATAAAAAGTGTTGTTTCAATAAAATAAAGAGATTTATGTTTTTTTTTATGTATATAACTATTTTTTAAATTTAGAAATAAGCTTTTCTTTTACTTATTTATTAATAAATAAATTTTATCTGTTTTTTAAAAAAATTTCTATTTTAAAATTATGTATTTCATCAATACTTATTTTAAGTTGAATTAAATTGGTTTTATATCTTATTCAAACTTATTTATAAATTGATTACCGAATCAATAATATTAAATTTATGTGTAATATTAATATTTTTAAAACTATTTTAAATAAATAATCTATAGAAAAAAATATAAGTTTAAATTATCAAAACTAAAATTTCTTAAAAAAAGGAAAAAGCAAAAATAATGAGACAATCAGAATATTATAAAAAGAGAAAAGAAAAGGTTTTATAATTAAGAACGAATGGATACTAATAAAATAAAATAGTATATAAATTAATAACTTATTTATTAAAATTAATTTTTAATAAAAAAAATTAATATGCCTTGGATTTTATGTCATCTCTTGGTATATATTTATTATTTGTTTGGCAATGGAATTTGCCTGTGGATAGAATAGTTCGAACTTCAAGGGTATAACAGAGGCTAAGGTCCATCCAGTGGATAAATTTTCAGAATTATCAATCAATAAATTTTTAAACTAAATTTTTAGTCATCAATAAATTTATAAATTTTATTTTTGTCTATAATTTTTTTTTTCCTATCTTAATCTTTTATAAATGTTTTCTTTTTTGTTTTAATCTAGAAGATGATTTTGTAGGAAGCTTTTGCTCACTCATCGTTGGAGTCCGTTTTCAAGCTCGTGACTTTAATACATTTCTTGTTGCTCATGGCCCAATATAGGTTTCTCTTTAGAAATGGAATCGTGGGTCTCTTGATGTAAAAAGAACATGAAGAAAGAAAGATTATGGTTTATACTTATAATCAGTAAGCAATATCGAAATGATTACACTGAAACTGAATGAATGAACGAACTTAGTCAACAAAATCTCACAAAATTGAAAGTAAACTACATGACCAGTCACTATTTTCTTTCACAGAGACTTACGGGATATACACATGCACACAGATTTGGATGATTTTGGCATGGTCTTAAACCAATACCAAAAATCTTCATTCCCATTTACTCCTGAGTTCTTGATGGTGTTTGAAAGCATAGGTTAGTACTATGCTTCCATCCAATCTTTTTAGTACAAAAGTCTCCACCAACACATAACATCCAAATTTTTTCCACCCATTTGTCCCTTTAAATTTTTCCACTTTCTTGACTCTAATTTGCTTCTCTTTTCCTCCATTCCACCCTACCCTTTCCTGCTCCCAGTTCATTCTCTCTACAACTGCAGTGTTCAATCCCACCGTACTCTTTTCTCCAACATTGTTGAAACTATTGAACCACAGAAAACCTTCAGCAATATCCATTTCATTGATCGCGGCTTCCCAGCCAGCAATTACAACCACTTCCTTTTTAACCACGGCATCCACAATCACAGTGTTTCCCATTCCAGTCTCGTTCTCACATGAAAAGATTTTCTCCCATTTCTGCTCCAGTTTCATCTCATAAAACATTGACTTTCTCATTTCTTCCTTCAATGTTTTGTGAGTTCCTTCCTTGACAAACATGAAGGGGCAATACCATTTTCCCACAACAACACTGTCTGAACTCATCTTTGCCAAGGAGAATTTCAATTCTGGCTTCCTGGCACGGAGGGCCTCAATCACACCTGATGCTTCGCCAAGACTTGAATCAATTGAAGTTGAACCACTCACTTTCCACCTTCTACTCAAAAATCTTGGAGGGTATCCATCTGGAGCAACAGATTTAGCTGAAAAACCACTCCTGAAAGTAACTTTGCTTCTTCTAGGATACATCTCAAACTCTTGATATGTGTCACTGATATCTATTGGATTTAGTTCTACATCAGATCGAGCATTGCAGAAACAGAATGTGTCCAAATCCTCCTCCTTTGAGTTAATGTATACTTCCCTGAAAAACCAAATGCAAATTACATCAGTATAATTCTTAACCTTAAACTTGTCAAGAAGATTAATCCTTAAATTTGCATTTGAATCACCCTCATCCCAAAAAATTGATGTTCAGGTAAGTCAGTGAAGAATAAATGGTCAACAAAGTAATGAAAATCTAACTTGCTTAATGAAATGAAGGCTTACCCTCTTTTTTTCCAATTTAGATTTATCACATAGTATCTGTTGGAAGACAACGGCTGGTTCAGAACTGGAATGAACGCAACATGGTGGTAATGGGTGGTTCTATTCAGTGAAATGCCTGATCTATAGAACAACTCAAGGTTTATATTTTGAGGGAAAGGCAACTCCTTCACCTCATGGATTTCTCCCAACCCAAAACATGAACTTGGCTTCAAATCTTCATCTTGGATCACTAAAATCCCAGAATTCGGGCCCTCAGGTGGTGGCCATGAGAGGGCATCTACAGACTTCTTATACATAGACAAAGGCCTAGTCACATACATCTTCTGATCCTAATCCTTGCTTCTCTTCTCAATTATTGACTCACCAAAATTCCTGTTCTGATTCTAGGAATAGCTTGTTTAATGTGTATCTTGGAGGATGTACACATGCACTTATATATATATATATATGGGAGATGAAACTTTATGTTGATATGGTCAATGGCCAAATTCACTAAACGTGTGTAAAATGATCCAACTGACCAAGGTTAGTGAAGAAAAAGTATTTTATGCTATTTTTTTGTGGCAAGCCAGTACAGTAATAATGGAAGGGGGAATATTCAATATGTGAGCCCCACATGACAATAAAATAACCCTTCTGGCTGGTGGGTTTGAAAGGTCCACTTTGGTCAGTCTTGTTGGCTTTGGCTTTGTCTATTTGGACAGTTTCAGCCTAAAAGAACGCAAAGGGAAGATTTTGGGATCAGAGTAGACTGCTGAGATGTAAAGTTTGAAGAGATTGGACCCTGCATTTAATGCAAAAAGAAATTGTTAATGTTAGGTATGTTGTGCTGGTGGAGTAAGTTGATTATTCAATTCATGCCATGTTGTCTTTCAATTCCTAGTCAACTTTTTTTAATGATTAATAAATTAGTCCATGGTGTCTTCAGTTTAAAATTATGGTTGACAGTGCAAAGACAAGGACTTTGGTTTGGTTTAGTGTTTGTTTGGTTTAGAAATACCACTTAAAATCTCTTGCTTGTGAAGCCAGTGACTTCTTTTTTAATAACATAAAAATAAAAGTTTATCCCAATAATGCACCCCTCTTATTACTATTGATGTTGAGAAATCAATTCGGATGTTAAGTTTTAATTCTTATTAATTTAAAATTTGTTAGTTTTTTTAAAAATTGTATGGTAAAATTAAAAATTCAAATAATTTTAAATATGTACTGAAATTTTTAACATATATTTTGAAAATTTTAAATAACATTTGTAAGAAAATTGAGGGTGTTGATAAAACATGAAAATAGGCAATTATGTATATTTTAAAATTTAACTATTATCAAATTTATTTTTATCATCAATGATATTAAAATTGAATAATCATTTTATTTTTTAATAATAACTTATACATTTTTTAAAATTCTCAAAATCAATTAAAATTCGTTATATTGTAATCTACTACTTGGTTGTCAATGGCAAATCCTGTAACCTTTATTTTAATAATTTATTAATTAGTTAAAATATTTAAATGCTAATGTTTATCACTAAAGTAATTTTATAATAGTAAATTATTTAATTTTTATATAATTGAGGTAAGAAAAGAACTTGAAGGAGATTAATCATTTGAATTTAAGATACATTGTTGTAAAATAAAGCAAAATAATCGAAAGACAATAAATAAAACATAAATACCAATGTTGTTGTGAATATGAGATAATTTATCACAAAAAATGTTGAGAAAACATGAATACGAAATTTTTTTACGACATTGTTTTTGTTATATTGAGATAGTTCTGGTCTTTTATTTATGGTTTTGTTTGTAAGAAGTGTTGTTTACACTCTTCTCATGAAAATTTCATTTCTAAATAAAAGATGAGTTTTTTTACATTAGTTTTTTTAACAAAGCATTTAGTACATGTTTCTAATCAATCCTGCTAAAATTAAAATATACGGAATGGTAAATAGTTTTAATTGAAATATTTTAAAAAAAATTGGTAAGAAAATCGTTCAGCTGAAAAATATAAATGTTTTGTATTGTGAAAATGGTAGACAAATACATATAGTTTTCAAATTTGTACTTATTATTATGTGAAAAAACATTGGTTGTTATCTTAATTTATTTCTTCTGGTTCAGATTCGAATCTAATAATATTATTTTGGATATGAAAATGTTATTTTGAGTATGAAATAAATTATGTTGTTTGGATTCAAGTTCTTAATAATATTAATTAAAAAAAATTGCTACTATGTGTTCCTGAGAATAGTTATATTTGTAAAAAAGATTAGTAAAGTTGGAAGTAGGATATGGACGAGTCAAAAGAGAATCCCCACATCTCAGTTTCCTGGCCCTTTCTTGCAATAATGCAGAGATCAGTAACGTTTAAAGATAAGCTGTTGGCACAGTAATGGGTCTCACTTGTGACGGGTTGAATAAATGCATTGGAGATCTATATCATATTGATATGTGATAGCAACATCTCAAGTGTCAAATTTGGCAACCACTTTTGTTGTAGAGATTCCAATCATATGTCTATTACCTTACCCTATTGCATACTTTTCTACGTTGGAAAATTTCTCACCCGGTTTGGTCTGGTTTTTGGCTCATTCTTTTACAATTAAGGACTGTTATTATTGTTGGGAGGCACTTTCCTTTGCTTCTTCCCTAATGTTTGATGGAATAAGAAACATTAGGCAAGGAACTTTCCAAGAAGTATGAAGTTTCCTCATTTACTGAAAAAACATTAGTACACATGAAACATAATGGCTAATGGCCAAACTACAGACAATTTAAACCACAGACTAAGACTACCCTAATGAAGCTACCAGGAAGATGTTTTTTTCTTTTTTGCATATTTATTTGATGATGCTACTCTTACTATATCAGGTTTTGAACATGAAGTCTTCATCTCTTTTCCTTGAGCTTCCCCAATTTGAATGGTATCTGAAAATCCACCTCCAACCCTTCATGCTTTTCCTTCCCCTTTTGATTCCTCTGTCATTCACAGTGATTCTACATGATCCTCCATTGGTTAAAACTCCATCCCCTACCAAGCCCCCATAGGAACCTCCCCCATCATGTGCCATGAAATTGCCACTTCTAAAAGAAGAGAACGTGTCACCAAGGTTGCTCATCTTTGCAGCAGAAAACTCATGCTTGGATTCTGATGAGTAATCAAGCTTCAAGTCAATAAAGCTAGACTCATCCATGCCTTTGAAATCACTCTCCCTGAGTGAAAACACACGCCTATTTGCCCCATAGAATCCCCCATCACCATCCATTAGGCCACCACCTTTCTTCCCACCACCCTTGAGATTGAGATCATTGCCACTTTCATAATCAAACAAGAAATCCCTCCTCTCCCCATCAAAACCACTCCTTCTTGGCTCAGCTTCACTGTATCCACTTCTTCTCCCGGATTCCAACATCAAACCCCCATTAACCCCAGAACTCCTAGCTGCAGAAATTGAGCTTCTGGCACCTGACAACACTGAATCCCCACCATCCTCAGATCCAAATAGCCCTCCCCCTCTGAAGCTACATAGTGACCTGGACCTAGACACACCCCCTTGATCCAGCATCCACATCTCATTCCTCTCATCAAACCCAACAACACTTCTTCCACAATCCTTCTCCTTTTTCTTCCTAAACAACTTCCCAATTCTCCAAAACCCACCATGCCTCTTGATCTCAACGCAGCTGCTGCTGCTCCTCCTCAGCACCACAACCTCCTCCTCCTTATCTTTGGCCTTATTGGGATTCAAATGCTGAAGAACTGGGGTCTCATTCTTCTCGTTCTCAATGAGAAATGATACCCTGCCAACGCTTCCGACCTCAACAGTGCATGAATTGCGGTGGGAGGAGATCATCTCATCAGAGCAGGAACAAGAAGAAAGCCTTTGCTCCCCACAGTCAGAACACACAAGCTTGACCAACCGATCCTTGAGACAATAAGCACATATACCAACAGAAGAGGAAGAAGGGTGTTTCTTACATGGGAGTTCAGAGGTGGAATAGTAGTAGCAATCCATGTCATTGGTGTAAGCCTCCACACCTTTGTTCCTCTCCTTCATGGCTTGAGATGGAGCCTCAAAAGTAAAGTGAAAAATGGGAAGGGGCTCGCTCTATGAAAGAAAGAGAAAAAAAAGAAAAGGGACCAAATACTTGGCTTGTAGAAGCAGCTTCCTCTTTGAAGCTATGAGTAAAAAGTAGAGAATTTTGAATGTGAATGAATAAAGGGTGATGTTTAGAGTGAGAGAGAGGAAGCACAGAGGCGTTTCCTTTACGTTTTCTTTGCAGGAAAAACAGTGATAGGAAGGAAGAGAAAAAGGGTGATGCAAGAAAAGAAAAGAAATAATAAAGAACTAGCTCCTGCAGGCATTATTATGTAGGGAAGAGACTGAAACAGCAAAATTGAGTGAACAAGTGAACAAACTCTTTTCATCAGTTGCTACACTTGCATGCATTGCATATGTTGATAAATATGTGTGTGTGTATATATGTCTTTGAGTGTGCACATCAAACACTATATCTCCATTCCCCACCGTACCACTTTGAAGTGCCACCTCAAAGACCCTTCCTCTCTCACTCCCTCCCTCCCACACTAACCAAATTCAAAAAAAGAGCATTCGAATCATCCGGTCCTGAAAACCCATCAATCTTTCATATGAACTGTCAACAACATTTTCCCAAGGAGTTCCCCTCTTCCCTTGACTTTTGCATGCCATTGGCATAGAGTTTTGACAATAAATCCTACCCCCCAATACCCACTTTGCATGTGTCCCCTTGGATTAGTGGGTTCAGAAAGCAACCCTTCATAGTAACATGAGTGTGGCACGCATATTCATTTGTCCACTCTCTTTTTTGCTCCCTACCATCATTCGTTCTATTCTTTTCTATTCATTTCTACCCTAACCATACTCTCTCACAAATCTGTCCTTTCCTCGTGGATCATAAACACGTGTCCCACAGACAGATCTACCTTTCGGGTCTCTCTCACACTCAATAACACTCACCATCCCTATTATTTTCTCTCCTCAAATTCCTTTACAACACTATAATTTACTTAAACAGAAATTTATCATCCATAACAACATGTGAATAAATGTAAATGTAAATGTAAATGTAAAACTGTATACTATTGCACCATATCATAATTAAATCAAACATGTCTTACATATAAACATAATATAATTAGCATTTTCCTTGATTAAGAGATGACTTAATTGTGAATAAATGGTTTTGAATAATGACTTCATTGAGGTGAATGAGTATAAATGGCGACCAATTTGAAGCATGAGTTCATTGAGGTAAGAGACTAGGTTGATGCATGATTGGAGGTAGAGATGAGAGAGCTTTGGCGTGCCGTATTCATTCAATTCTCTATATTGTCTTTTCCACGTAAGGACTGTTTCATTTCTACGAGGGAAGTCTCATGCTGGCAAGTTACCCCTTTGGCATCACCATCATCAGACCTTGCATGTGGGGAGTGGAACAAAGAGGCACCATTTTAAGAACAATAAACTGCAAAAGGTGGTGTAGTTGCTATTTTAATCTCTCTTTTACTTGTTTATTTATCACCATTATTATTACCTCACAATAGTTTTTCTTTTGGGAGGAGGATCTATTTCTATGGCCCATTGGAACTTCAAATATGTACCATAAAGACTTGGATGGACACAGACACTTTAATCACTAAATTTATTGCTACAAAAAGTATTTGACAAGAACTCATTTTTATTTTTATGTTTTATTTCAATGGTGTATATTTTGATTGCAAATAGCAAACACATATCTGGAAATAGTTGAAAATAACAAAAATGGTTAACTATTAACTCAATTTTTAATATATATATATATATATATATATATATATATATCTTTTGAAATGGGGACACATTCTTTCTCCTTTTTTGGTTGTCCTTAACAAGTAGAACAACACAAAAGTAGTTTGTTCAAGTAAAACATGTTCGACATATTTTTTATGTTTTTTTACAAGTACTCCAACTTTAATGTTTCTTTTCTATTGCTAGTGTTCCCACTCTAATCTTTGATGCTTACCCAAGCAAAAAATGTTATTATCACTAGAAAAATATTATCATAATTGCTTACTCGTTTTATTTAATTAAATAGTTAAACTATTTTTTTCAGTTGAATCATTGATCATGTGAAAAAAAAAGGTTGGCTTTTTATAATTTTAAAATGGTCATAGATTATACTTCTAGCCATTTTAAGTTACTATAAATTAATTGCACCACCTATTATTTTAGATTTTGAGTTCTTTATTAGGTTTTTGTTATTGAGCTCATGTTGTAATAGATTTTAACAGTTTAATGACTATCACTTCATACTTTTTAGAAATCAATAAGTATAATTAAATAGTTGAGTTTTAACATCCTATAAACTCAGTACCAAAAATCCAGAAAAAAAGTCTAACTCATTATTTTAGTTTTGAAAAAAAAAATCTACTTGTTTTTTAAAAAATATATTGAAAATTTAACTTAAATTTATATTTTTTCCCAGCCCATATTTTTTACACATTTTAATATCAAACTTATAAATTAAATTTAAATCTAACTTATTCTATAAAATTAAATTGTAAAATAAAATTTATATTTATTTATATATTATAATTTAATTTTCTTTTAATTTGGAATTTTTTTATCATGTTCAGTATTATTTAACTTGATGCGTGAATATATTTTAATTTATCAAATTTTAAATTTAACTCAATAGTTTATAAGATGAGTTAAGATCTAATTATATACTAATACTATAATTTTAAAAAATTAATATTCTAGAAAATAAACATTTAAAAGTAACATCATATATACATCAATCCTATATTATTTTATCATTTCACATGAGAAAAATCCAACTTTGATTAAAGCACTTTTCTCTCGGGATAGGAAAATACGTTGTGTCGTGTTAATTTTTTATTTGTCATTCTTACCTTTACCTTTGCATCCACAAGTTTTTTTTTCTAAAATCTTAAAATTTTCTTAAATTATATATATATATATATATAATTTATATACCAATTAAAAATATCATATTTTCTAAAAATATAATCATATTATATATAAAATAATATAAACTTATTTTATTAATTTGTTTTACAAAATTAAATTAAATTTAAAATTAAATTTTATTATAATATTAGAATCTATTTAAGATTGTTGAATTTATCTTTCATTTATATATATTTTGTTTCACAATTAGTGTTTTATTTTCATTTACGTATGTTTACCCTCACAACTATATTTCTCAAATATGTCTTTTCTCATAATTATTAAAAATTTAGTATAATTTAAAAAATTCTCAAAAATATAAAATAATCTATTTTTCTTAACCTAAAATCTTATTTGATAAAAACCTGATATAATTGATTGGCATGTTAATTATTTTTAAGGTTAATTCATATAATAAAATTATTAATTTTATTGTTTATGTAATATAAATTTTAGAATCAAATAATGGTTGCTAACAAAAGTAAGAGTGAGCTCAAGCTCATGTTTTATAATGAAAATGAATACTGGGATTACACTTTACTTTTACCAAAGAAGATGCGAATTGAAAAGGAGAAATAATTACTTCCATTTGATGAGTTAAGAAGATGCACCAAAATGAAGAAAAAGAAAAGGTGCCAATTTGAATGCTCCAGCCTTACGTTTCTCTGAATGTCTTTAGAAAAGTTTGATTTTAAAGACACTATAAAGAAAAAAAAATAAAAGTTTTCTCAATCCAATTTTACAGAAAGATCATAAAGAGGCCAAACAAATCAGCATGGCAAATTCACTTTCTTCATTTCCAGTAACATCTTGTTCTGCCATTAATTTGGGTGTTGATAAAGATCCATTCATAAGAAAATGATAATGGCTAAAGAAGAGTCAATGCATTTGATTGTTCCTTCAGTGGTCTCAAAACGGTCACCAATCTCACCCTCACAAAATATTACCATCTCAATTGCAGTTTTTAGTTTATTTTTGAAATTTAACCTATTATCAATAAAAAAAATTAATTACATATTTAATTTTCCAATTTCCTAATAATTTTTATCAACAAGTCTCATCGAATTATTAATATTAATGGGAAACTTTATCAATAAATTAAAAATAAAATCAAATTAAAATATATAAAATTAGTATTATTATGAAAGGAGGTGGCTGACCACTTAAACTAAGATGATTATTAGTTAAACTGACATGATCATTGTCTAAATCTGTTTATCACCATTAAACGAAGATTAAAAAAAATTCTAAAATAATCTACTAGGTAAGGCTCATCAATGATATTATAAATAGAGTGTTAGTGTTAGGTATGAATCACTGCTAATTTTGTCATTATTATTTTTATTAAGATTCTCATCAAATCCTATACTGATTTAAGTACTAGAGTGTAATTAACAAGTACATTTCCTGTTAGGACCAACAAATAGACGAATTAATAATAAAAAAGAAGAGAAGTATATGGAAAGAGGAAAGGACAGCGAAGAAGATCATCTGAAAATTTATTCGGCCCTTATAGAAACAGGTACAAACCTTATTTTATGAATCAATTTTGTGATAATGAATTACTTAAAATTCACTTATAATATAGTATCAGAGTTTATCTACTCACAAATATCTAGTCCCATGATCGAATTGAAAAAATTTCAACATAAAAAAGATGTGTTGAATATTTCACATTAACTAAAAATAAAACCAAATTAAATTATATAAAATGGTACACATCTTAATTTATAAATTAATTTTACAAAAACAAACTAAACTTCAATTTACTTTATAATATAATTTGAATTAAAATTATTTAATTTTAGAAAATTGATAACCAAAATATAAAATTATGCATTTTGTTATGAGAAAAAAAAAGAATTTTTAAGTCTTAATTTTTTTTTAATATTTTCTTTTATAATATGAAGTACAATTGTGAATAGTGGAGGCATGGTACAATGAAACATTGAAAATGGTTAGAAGCCAAAGTTATAAGGAGCAATAGAAAGAGTGGGATGAGCATGAGAGAGACATAATTGTAGTGGTGGCACGCCCCATAGCATGCACAATCCTATTGAATGATTGGGACAAAGAGGCAGAATAGTATATTGCTTAAGCAATGCTGCATTGTCTCACCCTTTTTCCTTTATTTCTTTCATTTTTTTTTTCTCTATAGTAAATCTCTTGAGTTTGTCGTAATTTATAAATATTAGGGTAATGATGATGTTTCCTTGGTCTTTGTTCACTAATTATTTTGTTGTGTTTTCAATCAATTAAGGTATAAATGATTTGGGATCCTAGTAATAAAATACACTTACATCGAGCCATCCAACAAAAGTGAAAGAGACCCAGAAAAGAAAAAAGAAATAAAGAAAGAAAGAGATTTGTGTATGTGCTTTCTTTTGAATCAGAAATGATTAAATGCAATTAACCTACAAAGTTATGCCATGTTGCCTGTCTGACATGCACCTCTAATGGGTCCATCTTACTCCTATAATCTCACCAATACCCTAATAACAAAAATACAAAACATTTAGGGTTTTCTTTTTGCTCAGAGGTATACAAATTATTTGTTTAAAGATTTTTCTGTTTAAATATTAATACTGGTTTAAAATGATTGTTTATTCTATATTATAAAAATATATTAATTTATTTATAAAATATTTTTTTATAAATTTATTTATGAAAAAAATTAATTATTTATTAAATATTTTTTATAAATTTATTTTTATGAAAATTTTCATAAATTTATCTGTGAAATTTTTTTTAAATTTTTTTATTAATTTATTTATGAGAAATTTTTTATAATTTTTTTTTAAATAATTTTCTACTAATATTATGAAAAATTTATGATAAATTTATGAAAAATAATTATATTTTTTATTATTTTTTATAAAATTATTTCTCGTGAGAAATATAATTTTTTTTAATATTAATTATAAAAATAATTAAATATTAATTATAAATGATGCTAAAAAAATAGAAAATGATGTAGCAAAGAAATTAAAGGTCTTGCTAAGTGGAGATTTTGAAACATAAAAAATGAGTCACTTTTATTTATTTTGAAAGTTAAATTACTCCATAAGTTGATAAACTATTAGACATCTTTAAATTTTATTTTTGAAATTTTATTGGGTTCTTCTATCAACTACTCTTATGAAAAATTAATTACAGGAACTTATTAATCTCTTAAATGGTATCCTCTATGAGTTGGATGTTTACACTGAATCTCTCAACCATGTTTTTGAATCAATGCTTTTACATCTGCATGTTTATTCAACTTAAAGCTTTTTTTTTTTTCACAAATATTTGATCAAACAATAAAATAAATTGTATTAATAAGTTAATTTTACATTATAATAATTTCTCGACCAAAGTATTTAAATGGTGTGTTTTTTTAAATTACTAATTTGAATACTTTTTTTTAAAATAACTTAAATGGATAAATTATACTTAAAAAGAAAGTTTAGAAAATAATAAAAATAATGTGTTTTTAATATTATTTTATTTTATTTTTATATTAAATTTATATTTTATAATTTATTTTTTTAGTTGATGTATAAATTATATTTTGTAACATCATGAAAAAATCATATTAATTATTAAATAAAATATTGATTATAATGATCTATTTGAATAATTAATTGTGTTAATTCAAAGGTATAAACAATAAAAATAAAGTTTAATCAAATGTATAGTCAAATTATAATTAGTTAAAAGTTATACTAAATATAACTAATTTAGATTATGTTAAATTTTAGGTGATTATCATTGATACTTAAGTTAACTAATTCATATTATTAACTTTAATAAATATATATATATATATATATATTTTGGATTAATTTGATTTAGTCTTTTATGAAAAAAAAAAAAATGAAGTTGCTTACAAATGGAACTTTCTTGTTCAAATGAACAATTTCATATCTATGTCTGGAAAATAATTTGCAACTACATCCTATATCCTTAGCATAACTAGATAAACCATGAATCAAATTATTTGTCTAAATCTCTCAATGTTTTGATGATCATTACAAAACGAGAATAATTTTTTTAAAATCCTCATTTTACTAAGACTTATGAAAAAATAGAAAATGTGTGGGTTATTTAGCTTTTCAAATGCAACTAAATCAAAATAAAATCAAAATCCTCCAACTAACTAAACTTATATCACCCTCAAGTTTGAGGAGTTTTTTTACAACTTGCACTTAATATATGTTTGTATATTATTGAAAAAATCGTATGAATTGTGTTTACAATTTTTGTGTATAATAAATTTTCATTTGTTAATTTGGATAATAAAAATGAATTCTTTAACTTCAAAAATATTGAGTTAACTTCAACTTTTACTTAATTAGATTATAAAACTCAAATTATGGTCAAAATAAGTTGAAGTCGTTTATATCTATTTGTTATTAAAATGGGAGAATTTATATAAAATATGATAATTGTTTTCATATGTATAGAGGTAGTATTTTTAGATTTAAATTGTAGAAATTTATTTATTGACCTAAAAAATCTTTAAGTTTAATAGATTATTTCTAAAAACAATTGATTAAATATATAAAAAAATATTGGAAAATTACTTTCTATTTAAAATAATTGATTTAAAAATAATAAGAAAAAAGGGTTAATTAATTATCTCTAATGACTTAGATTAACATAGTGTGAACTTCAATAAAATTATTAGTAATGTGTAATTATTTATATAATTGTAAATATTGTTATGTTTGTTTATATATGTTGAGAAAGTTTTTGAACTATTGGTAACAGTACATTAAGGATGAGTTTATGAAAGAATATAGAGTAAAGGAAGATAACAAGTGGTGAATTTTCAACTTTTATATATCTAATAAGTGTAGAGAATTATAATTAATATTTATATAATGGTTTGTAATAAATTTTCAGTTGTGAATTATGTAATGATGAGTGTTAAAGATGACATTTTTAAGACCACATTTTATTTAAAATCATTGTATTAAAAATGTTAAATCACGCTACAATTTTTAGACAATACTTAGACAATTTTGTTCATAATTTTTAGAACGATTAGACATTTTTTAAATATTATCAGACATTTAGGTCATATTTCTCTAAATGTTTAAACAACAACTATATAATGTTTAAACTATAATTCTTTAAAATAATTATTATACTAATTATTTATTTTCTTATAACTTAATAATAAAAAAATTTTAAATTAATTCATCCATTTTATATATATACATAGTTACATTTTTTTTCTTAAAATTTAGATTTAAATTCCCTTACACTCAAAATACATTTCATATGATTTATGTTTGTATTCAATATACCCATAGAATGCACGTACACTTTGCTGTGTAATGAGGCCAAATTATCATCAACCCATTCACAGAAAAATTCGATTTCGCAGAAGACAGGTTTGGTGGAGGAGGAAGAAAGAAAGCCACCGTGATTCTTATTGTGGTAGCAAGTACGGTATGTTTGTAATTCTCTCATATATTATATATTATATATTATTTTTCTTTCTTCACTAATCTATTCTCGTTTCCGACAAAAATCCAAACAGCAATGACCTTTTCATTTTAAACCATTTTCCGCACAACCAAACACGACCTAACTATCCTCCATGATTCCCCTCAAAACTCATCCACATTCCCCCTTCATCTTCTCCAATTCCAAAACTAACCCACTTCGCTTCTCTCTCCAACCCATTTCCCCCTCTCTTCTCTCACTCAAACCCCAATCCTCTCCCTCTTTCAATCTTCTCAGGGTTTCGAAAGCTGGAGTTTCAGTTTGTAGAACCGAACACCATGAAGAAGAAGAAAAGGACAACGGGGTTTCGCTGGAACTTCACGACTTGTCGCCAAATGGAGCAGTGTATCAGAAAACGCTGCAATTGGTTGAGTGTTCCATGTTTGCTGCACTCACCGGTCTCGTCTATTTCCTGAGCAATTCTCTTGCCATTGAGGTTTGTTAATGTGGATAAAATAAATGGGTCTTTCTTTCTTTCTTTGTGGAATTTTGTTGAGAAAGGAGAGTTACGGGTCTGTGTTTTTCTTGGTTGGAAATTGGCTGGTTTTGATAAAAGTTGAATCTTTATTTGTATTGAGGTTTGGCAAAGAAAATAGAGAAATGAAGCTGTAGGTTGAAATTTGGTTAATGTTAACAGAAACTCTTATAGTATCTTTATGGTGGTAGAAAAAGTTTCAATTCACGTTTTGGATGTTTATTGATTTTTATTTTTTTTTTCACTCACTGTTTGGTTTTTGTTTCTGATTGCAGAATTACTTTAGTTGTTTCTTCTCGTTGCCAATAGTGATATCGTCGATGAGATGGGGGGTTGATGCTGGAAGGAAAACTCTGGTTAGATTTGCTCGTCTCTTGAAGAGTTTTATTTATTATTTGTGTACAATATTTTTTTGTACTGACATCCAATAGGAATTTATCTTATTCTCATGTCACATCATGTTAATGAATAGGATGACATGATGAAGTGATAAAATGTTATTGGATGTCTGTAAAATATTCCTAACAGACCGTGTATATATTTTTTTTATGCATAAGAGAGTGTATATCTAAGTATGTAGATTAAATCATTTTTGAACTTTTCTTGAATTGTTATGGACTCATTGCATTATCAGATTTTTAATGTTGCATTTGATTTTTGTTGTAGGTGGCAACAACTATACTTTTGCTTGTCTTGTCTGGTCCCGTAAAAGCTCTAACTTATCTGGTGAGCTTGTTTTTAACATTATGAACTTATTGTGCTAGGCAATAGGACTATGGACTCTGCCTTTGTGTTTTGTTTAAAAAAGACCGGAAGTGTAGTTATGAGCGGAAAAGGTCATTTTATGAGGAGATGAGTATTTTTATATGTTAGGAGGAGAAAAGTTGTTTACATATTAGTTGTAGGATACATTTCTTATCAAATATGTATTCTTGTTAACTTGTGTATGTACCAAGATAAAGTGTATTCATAGCTGAACATCTCACCTGGGTTATATTTTCTCCCTGTAGAGATGGATGGTAATGGTCACTTGTTTACTATATAGCCTTGACATAACATGCCAACTTATTTGCATATGAATTAAAAACCTGTATACCACAGTCCATTTTTTGCTGTAGTGAAGATGAATAAGAATGACATGAATTTTGAATAATTCTTTCATGCAGCTTAAACATGGTATAGTCGGTTTCACGATGGGTACTTTGTGGAGGTAAGTCGTGCACAAATTTTATAATCTTCTAAACTTTGTAATGGATTTAATTATATTGAGGTTACTTCTCTGGTTGTATTGTATAATGCTGTGGATAGTGTGTGAAATTCACATCCCCAAAATCAAGAATACCAAATAAAATGTAAAGGGTTTGTGGGCAATTCTCAATGTGAGTTGGCACGGATGGTTAAAGGTGCAAAGTAAAATCTCATCCTTCCCGTGGATTTGGGTTCAATTCTCCTTTATGCCTCTACAATCCCGATTGGTGGATAACTCTCATCAAGGAGATTCATTGAGAATGTTTGAGAGAGTAATAAGGCTAAGAATGTAGGCGTTAGTTATATAAAGGCACCGTATGCTCTTCTCAAATCTTTTCCTAGTATATACCCTAGACAATCATAAGCGGTAGAATGAAGAAATATGGTTCTAATTTCCAACGAAGGATCTATGAATTTAATGAGCTTCCTATCTCTATTTATTATAAATTTCCATTGCTGATTTATATAGGTGGTTATTTCCTTCAATTTCTATATAAAAAATTAACATAAATTTATGAAATATGAATTTATTTGAGGCCCATCACAAGACTGAATGTTTTCTTACAATGATGACAACTATAAATTGTTAAACCCTTTCTTTTGTTTAATTAAGCTAAATAATGCAGTAACTGTTTTGCTTTCTTCTTTTTATATTTTGTCAGGTCGGGAGCCAGTTGGAATCTGTCAATTTTCTTGTGTACAATTGTAATGTTTGTTACCTTTTGCCTCAGACATCTTATACCCTATTTGAAGTGATTGTTTTAGCTGGTTCTTTTACTCTTTTCTTATAAAATTTTTTTGATAATGTGTACAGGTACGGGCACTGGGCGCTGTAGGCTTTGTCTTGGTTTCGTCTTTCTTGATAAGGGAAAACATACTAGCTTTGGTAGTCAATTCTAGAATTCTCTCCTATTCATTTTATCTTATAAAACAACTGCTACTGACTTGTATTTTTCTCTTCCTCTTGTTTTGGGGGGATATGTGGCTTGTAGATCACCATTAACATCCATGCTTCTCTCACATTTGTTCTCACTGCTTCTGGTGTTAATTCTATTCCTTCAATGAACGTGATATATACCCTATTTGGCACTTTGGTATATCCCTTCTCTACAGTCTTGGTATTGAATCTGTTCTTGATTCATTAAAATACTGACGTGTTTTCTTCTTTCAGGTTTTGATCAATAGTGGATGTTTCATGT
Organism: Macrotyloma uniflorum; assembly: GCA_016859785.1. Lineage (NCBI taxonomy): Eukaryota > Viridiplantae > Streptophyta > Magnoliopsida > Fabales > Fabaceae > Macrotyloma > Macrotyloma uniflorum. The sequence continues at coordinate 756,850 of BDMB01000021.1, forward strand.
TCTTGCTCCACCTGTTGTATTCTGTTTTCCTTACTAGAATGGGGATGAAGTCTTCACTGAAATTGCCAAGATGGCTGGAGAAAGCCATCTGATGCCGGATGTATTCAAGGTGTTGCAAAATTTTCAATTAAAACGTTATTCTTTACTTTTGTGGTTTGAGCGGGGATAGGTTGCTGAGGTTGTATATTACTTATAATGGCATAACCATTCAACATACTACAGAGATAAATGATAGGATCTGAATCAGATTGTAGACAAAAATAATCTTTTTATATGGAAAATAGTTACACTCCAAGTATTCAAGAGACCTAATGGTGTCCCAAAGAGTTCCCAAATCCAAAGAAAACTGTCCCTCTCAATCCCTCTTATTTGAAGGCAACTTCTAAGTAGCTATGACTCCCAACTTCAAAAATTTCCTGCCTAACTACAGCTCTCTTAACTATCATAAAATGATGAATACTAGTAGTAAAATTGTTGGGCTTGATTTCTTTCACTCATGGTTTATGCAAATTACGTATCACCATGTCTTTTATTATTGAATTTTGAGTTATAGATTTAGGTTCTGCTTGGAGTGAATAACAATTTGTTCATTAAGGTTTTAATATGATTTTGTATCCTAAACACACAAATAAATAAAATGATTAGATTATTTATTGAAAAAGCCATGATCTATTGGTATATTTCAGTTATATTGCTATCTGTCTACAATCTATGTATAATATAGGGTTGGTTTGGTAGATTCGTGCGTTGTTGATAGCTACGTATATATATGTCGAATGGCAAAGTATTCTCATGATATGCAGATATTTGAAAATATGTTTGAATGGCTTTGCATTGAGTTGGAGGACATGTATAGGATACTTAATTGATGTTTCTATGATTAAAGCTGGAAAGATGAACTGAGAACTAGTTGAGTCTTTTCCCTAAAATTTTCTGTGATCTTTCTGACTAATAATAGTTAGGATGATTTTGAGTATTTTGTCAGAGGGAATGAACTTGTAATCCAATTAATCTGGATTTCCTATGAGGGATCATGGTTTCTTGTTTATTTATTATTATTATTATTTTTATTGTGTCACTGGTTTATGCTGAGGATACATGGTTTGTTTCACATTAAGTGTTTAAGATCTTACACTTACTACTTCTTAACCTGTTCATCTCTGAATTTTATCAAAAGAAGCTTGTTCAGTCCCTTTAATAACATAAGCCCTGAGTAGCTCTATGATTAACTCACCATATGAATTAGTGTTCTAGTTATGTATCCCCGTTGTGTGCTAAATCGAGTATTCACTCTTATAGGTGGATGTTACTAAGATATTCCTTTTCACTTTAATAATCTATTTTTTCCCCTTTTATAAACAATATAAATTTAATTAATTTCAATTTAAATTAAAATTTTACATTTGGTATCTTAATATACTATGCGTCTAGTTAAATTGATTATGAAGAAAACAAGTAATATTTTTGTTTTTAAGTCTTTGTTTGGATTTAGAGGAGAAAAGTTGGGGAGAGAAAAAGAAAAGAAAAGAAAATAAAATAAAAAAGGTAATTAGAAAGTAAGATTGTTCTATTTAAAAGAAATCAAATGAAAATAAATAAAAAATTTGTAAGTAAATTTGTAGATTGATTTAATTGAAGTGATAAAAGTTCGTAGGTGTTTTTTTGTATGTCTTTTTTTATATAAATTTAAATATTTCATTAAGAAAATGGTGAAGATTGATGGAGAAAATAAAAATAATTTATTAAATGGTATTTCAATATTAATATTAATTACAAAATTAAAGTTAAATTTAAATAAACTATTAATTTAAAATAGAGTATATGATTTTGAAAATGGAATATATAATTACGAAGAAAGAAATCTCGCTGATAAATTTCTCCCACCAGCTGATTACTTCACATCAATTGGTTGAATCACTCAAACTTTCCATTCTAATAATCTTAAATCTATGCGCAATTATAAAATTTATCTTAAAAAAAACAGAGCTTAGAAAATCTCATAAGAAATAAATAAATACTTATTATTCTTAAAATTAATCTCAATCATGTATGCAATATATTTTTTTTAAATAATTATGTGGTAGATGAAATGTTATTTCATTATCATCTAATCATTTAAAAATTAGGATACTGATGATTGAGATTAAAAAAAAATTATATAATAGAAAAATTTTATATTTATTAAAATGATGAAATAAAGATATTATATATTTAATATAAAAGTATTTTTATAAATTAAATATTTATTATTTTTATGATTTTTTAAAATACTGTCATTAATCCAAAAAAAATTGTGAAAAATAAATAATTTATACCTTTTTAATTTATATCAACTGATTTCACACTAATTAAGAATGTTGATGTCAGTTATATTTATTTAATATTTTTAATTTTATAAAATTATAAAGTCATGTTTTAAACATAGGAATATTTTTAAAATAATAATATTAAATAAGTCTTAAATAGTGGAAATTTATTTATGTTTAAGAACCATTAAACATAATCAATTTTTATTGTTTATAATGAGATCCACTTATATGTATGAATAAAGAGTTTATTTACAAAATTAAACATAAGGAAATAAAATGAAAAAGAAAAAGTCCTAACTAAATATGTTTTTAATCTATCAAGTTTGAATTAAGATTATTTTTAATTTCTCAAATTTAAAATTCACCGTCTCTATAACTTTCTTAAAAAAAATTGTTTTAATTCCTTTGCCCAAACACTTCTTATTTAAACATTGCCAAAATGAATAATATATATATATATATAAATTAAGAAAATAATGTTAAAAAAATAAATAAATAAATAAAAAGATAAGATTAATATATCTATTTATTAAAAATATTTTATTAAGATTAAGGTAGTTAAATATGAAAAAGAAAAAAAATAAAATGTAATAATTAAAAAAAAAAAAAGAACATCTATAGAAGAAAAAAATATGACACTTCATATTTAAATTCTTCGTGTAGTGAAATATTTAAAAACAAAATTAAAGATGTAAATAAAATAATTTTAAAAATTTAAGAGTTATATTAAAAGAATTTATATGAAGAAAAAAAATTATACCTAAATAAAGAATTACTTTTTTTTTCGTTATAATTGGTTTAATTTATAACTTAGTAAAATTGGTTTATTTTCTAACTTACGATTGAATATATTATAACGGTGATTTTTATTATTATTATTAGGTATAATATCACTATAATTATTATTGCAAATTTTAATATTATTATTTATTTTATTTTATTTTTTTAATTATTATATGGATTAACCCTTATAATTCTTAAACTTGTAATTATGAGATGGATCAAGAAATTCAGCCTCCAAATCTTGTATGGGCCAACCCATCATGTCCCGCTTTTTTATTGGTCAAACATATAATCAACCAAAGTGGGTGGACCAACCCATATTGACATCCATACTTTCTTTTATATAAAAAACTTAGAAAAAAAGTATTACTTTAACTAATAATAAAAACAAATATATCTCATATGTTAAATAAAATTACAATACTGAATAAAAGAATGAAGGTCCTCTATATATTATTAAAATACAAGCAAGTAATTTTAAAGAAGAAAAAACAAATGTTTGTTTGAACATATAAAAAAATAATATCCAAAATATTGTTTACATATCTTGTAACAGGTCATTTAGAAATTATAAAACAATAAATCAATAATATTTTGGTACACAAGTAAAACTAATGTAATAATTAAAAAAAATTATACATTGATCTTTTTGCAAAAAAACTAATGTAATAATTAAAAAAAATAAAAAAATTTATACAATTCATCCTTTTACAAAATATATAGTTGATGTTATCTTTTTATAAAAACTTTCAACGAAAACTTTTGAAATTTAAAACAAAAAAGAAAAAAAGTAAATTTATTATTAGAAAATATAGATTTAGATCCAGCGTTTATTACTAAAAAGAAAAACTAGTTTTTAGTTAAGACATAATTTTTTCTACTAATTAACTTATAAGTAGATTTATATAATTTTCGTCATAAAAAATTATGTAAGTTATAAGAATAATCTTATATTACCTATAAGCTACAATCTAAGTCCAAATTCTTTTTAGGATATTCATATACTGATACTCGAATAGTAAAAAATAACATTTCAAAATTACTTAACAATGTGATTTATAATATATTATTTTATTATTTAATATCTAATAAAAGAAAATTTGAGCCAAGAAAAATATTCTTAATGGATGTTCTAAAAGGTGTTTTCCTAGACACTGTTAATCATACAAAGTGTCTTTGTTTATCAGTTTTCGTAGTATTAAACCATGCTATTTTTTAGATGGTTATGGTCATGGCAGGACTTGCACAACACGAATCTTATTTGAGAGTGACATTAACAATTACTTGGAGATTATTTGGTTCATGGAATGTGTTTGAGGTGTTTCAGTTTCAAAGTTTTGTGTTTTTAGTTCAAGAAAAATTACAATTCCATACATAATTCACGATAACTATTGTAGAAGTAATGCAAAAATGCAATTTGTAGAACGTGTATTCTGAATGTAAAAGTTTTCATTCAAATGATAATTTTTAACTTATTTTAAAAAGAAGTAAATAGTGTATAAATGTATGTATTAACAATATAAACGAGTTTTACATATAAATCACAATTTTTCAATTACTTTATGGACCTTTATAATATTATTTTAAAAGAAAAAGAAAATGAAAATGAATACACGAGCTTATTATTGCAAGATTCAAAATCTCTACTTATAGTTCCATTTTGGTTCATTTTAAGTTCTGTTATAATATATATACTTATATTATTCTCAAATAACCATGTCAAACCCACATTCGAATATATATAAAAAAATACGCAGATTTTTTTAGTCATATTCAAAATTAAAATAAATATTTCTAGTGGTTGAATTAAAACACTCAACAAATAGATCTCCTAGTCTATCTATGAATCAATGTATAATTACAAGCTCCACGTTAGTCAAATTTGTCGAATAAAGCAAAATTAGTACTGACCAAAGCAAAATTGCTTTACTTGCAAGCTGAAATGAAAAAATAATGTCTCAGCAAGACAGAGGAAAGAAAACTGCTACTTTGTAAATGGAAATTGACAATTTAGAAAATGCAGAACATGTCCAAAATCACAAGATAATTAGTAAAGGCATACCTAAAGGAAATCCTGGGTAGATTCAAGCTTCCTTCCTGGTTATCCTGCAATTGAACAAAAGGTAAGACAGTTAGTGTCAAAGGCCATTGTCCTTAGCAAAAACTGTTGTATAAATAAAATCAAGGATTGATGTAATAGCATACAAAACCAATTTTTTATATGAACTAACAATAAATTTGACATCATAAACTGGAATTAATTTAAGGGAAATGCCAAACTTTACAACATGTATACTAACAACAGGCTTGGTAATTTTACCTGAAACAATATATTCCCAGGGCATTGGTAATTTCATGAATGACTGATGTGGCAAAGTGCAAGTAAAGTGTCACTGTGTTCATAAAAACAGAATCCTTAAGTTAAACAAATAGAGTCACTGGATAAAAGTATGCACAATATATTTACGCCATCTTAAGTGTTAGCCAAAACAAAATTTAACTTTGGTACAGTACAGCAATGGCCGATGCATTAATTTCTCATGTTCCATATAATTTATTAATGCTTGATAGTAATCTCTTCGTGAGATGAGCTTCTTTATGTTACAAGCAAAACAACAAAGGCGAAAATCCATAAATAAGACCCAACATCTGATACAATAGTAATTCACCAAATAAAAGCATGATAGTCAAACATTGGTGTTTGCTACATATTTTTGGAGTCAACTGTTTGGTAATATCAAAATATTTTTCATTGAACATATCTGAGATTTTTTGAGAGGGTGAAATGATTTTTTATTATCATCATTTACTGTGGAAAATAAATAAATAATGTTGTCATATGATAAAAGACTACTTAACCAATTATGGTGCTCAGCTAATGGCGGCTAATTATGCTGGTTAGATATTGTGCTCTTCTTTGTTCAGGTTATTGTGTTTTCGTGTTTCCTTGAGGAAAGATATTTATCCCTTTTTCTATTATACTTGTTTCTTTCTCTTTTTAAAGAATATTTTGCTTTGAAAAATAATGAATGAACACTTACATGCAAATTTAAACCTAGAAAGAGAACCACAGAGAAATAACGAGTTTCCTATGAAATGTAGGCACTATTTAGGTGTCAATATATAACTACTCTTTCGCTTTCCTAACTCCTAAGAAAAATGAGAAGGAAGTAGTACCTGAAAATGCACAGTAACCAAGAAGAACTAATCTCTCATCTAATAAAGGAGCCCTGCAAAAATATATAAAAATGAGTTTTAGGAGAAGAAACAAACGAACATGAAAAGCATCTATCAATGAAATTCAGAATGAAAAATCACAGTACATACCCATCATTTAGCCTTGATGCAAGTACGTTAGCAATGGCTAATGGGAGATACACGAGGGACTGAACAAGATAAATAATGTTTATATCAATTATCTTAATGTAATAAAAACAATTAGACTCAATCACAGAAATGAAATCAGATAGATTATGTAAGTGTTTTCTAGCATGTTTGTTTTGTCATTCCACCATTGATAGACATCAACTATTAAGATGAGTCTCCAAAAGATAATATTGATGTTGTTATACCACTGAATACATGCTAGATAATCTAAAAATTTAAGCAGTGAAAATTCAATCTAGAGATTTTCCTTTGAAAAATGTATGAATTAAATTTGTAGTGTTTGAAAGGATTTTTACTCAATTTTTATTCTTAAATGCATCAAAGAAAACATCACTGATATGTTTCATGTTGAAATTTTCCAGTTTTCAACGTTGCATTGGGTTTTCAAAAGCCTAAGCTACAGCCATTGAGCTTCAGCTGAATTGATTATGTTAATAGATCAAAGATTGATGATTTAGTTCCAAATTCGAAACTTGAAAAATAAAAATTTTCATTGAATATAAGAGGGATTGTTATGAATCAATATTTGATGCTCAGAAACTAAAATTACTTATGCCACAAGAAAAATATCATTTCAATGGTTTTGCAAGCAAGCAACAACTACTTCCCTTCCTTTAAGCCCCTCAAGATGTTCATCAACAAATCCTGCTAATTTGAGCATTAAACACATCTATAGATTATTATTGAAGAAAAAGAATGGCATCGGAGGGGTGTATTATAAAAAAACATCAAACACCCAATCCCAAGCCATCATGCATATTAGACATTCTATCATAAAAACAAACACCTAACTGAAAATATACATATTTTGTCCCCAATGATACCTCCATGTTAATTTATTACGACCCTGGTTTTCATTACCAAGGTTTTTCTTAAAAGAAAAAAGTATAATGAGGACACATTTATGTTTTCATAGTTTTATAATGGGGACAACACCCAAATCAAGCATCTCAATAAAGATTCAGAGTGTAACATTCATGTAAAACATACCATGCACATCCCAGTTTTCAGACCCTTAGGTTCATCACATAAATGAGCCAAAATCATCCTCCCCTGCAAAATTAAGCTTACCCCATAAAAATCAATAATACACAGAGTTGTATATAAAAGGAAGCTAGCGCAAGACATGTAATCTTCAAAAGAATTGCTAAGAAAATATTCTCGAACAGACTGCAAGAAGATGAATTTCTTGTGCTTATTAAGAACATATTTATTTCAAATTCATGATTTGCTAAACAGAATCAATTCCCAAAATCTAACTCATAATCTCTAAGTCTAAGGTTCACTCAAAAACATAAAATTATAATTTAATGAATTCCAAAGACAGTATAAATATTTATAATGGAAAAAAAAAAGTTTGGCTTATCAAAACTAGATGGTGCATGAATTATTTCTCATATGATAGTAAAGATTTTCTTTATTCCAGGGATAATAGATAAATACAACGAAGGAAACATATGATCCAAAACAATATTCAATAACCATACAAGCTTTTCGTACATAATAATTTTTTTTCTCCATGGATAGAGTATTTCAACTTTACAAAATCTACTTAGTCTTTTGATCCAGACCCTTTAAAAATTACAATAACCAATTTTATTTTTTATTTTTCAATATATTTAAAAATACCATGATGATTCCATTGTTTATTTTATTTCATTTTGTTTGCTAATTAGCAATCTGAAATTTTCTTTTCTTTTATTTTCATATCTTACATGACACTAAAATTAACCTAGGTTCTGGTAGATAAATAAAATTGTAAATATTTAATAAGCCCCAGAACCAAATCAATTAACATTACATTTTTGACAGATATGTAGTCCTGCGTAAATTCTACAAAGAGTCATCAGCCAAGAATAATTACGCTATGAATGGTAACCAGCTAAAATGCCCACCAAAGAAAATATGACATAAAAAATTCAAATTGCCATTATAAAAATAGAATAAGAAAAAAAAAAAACAACAAAAGCCAAGAATTTACAAATTTAAAACACAACTGCCTCACCACAAGATATCCGAAAGTAAGTCCAGTTCCAATTGTAACTAAATGTGGATATCTCCCCATGATGTCTGATGGTGACAAATAATCCCTGCACCAAAAAATCACTCAAGTGCTTATATGAAGTAAAGAATAATAAAATAGTGCGCATATCTTTTTAAAAAATTGGTGCATCTTGAGTTGAGTTTATACCACATAAGCACTCCTCCCACAAGTACAACAAATGGGTAAAGCTGCCCAAGAAAAACCACACATTAATAAAGCATCCAGATTTTAGAGAAAGAATATCCTATGGGAAAAAGAAATTACCATTGCCAATGCAAGTGGCATGCTTCCATTCCTTGCCTTCACAACCTTATAAACATTAGTAACACTGTATGGAACAAAAAAATAATGTCGGCCATCAAATAAATTAAGTACAACAGCCTATAGAAGGACAAGGATCATTCTGTACTTAAATTGGTGTAAAATTTTGGTCTATATCATATATATGCAGATTTGTATGCAAACTATTATCAGATTCTCGATGATTTAAGGAACAGAATTCTACATAGTCTAAAAATAACACCAAATGAACATAACAACAAGAAAGAAGTATGTCATAATCCTGAACTTGCCCTTGAGATTATAGGGTTTAGGTAAGAAAGTAAAAAATGAATAGACTCTAAATAATAGGATAAAATTAATATGGAAAAATATAATGTGATACAAAGCACTTGGTCCTATTTATACTAGTACTGGACTCTTGATCATAAAAGGAAACAAAACAGGAAATATATTGAAATCCAGAAACCTCTCCTAAGAATCAATATAATCTAGAAATATTCTAAACAAAAATAAACATTTTGATCTATTATAATATATTTTCCAAATTCTAAACCTTTAAGATAAAAGTAACTAAGCTTTAAGATGGTACAAATGAGTTCTTACATACTCACACTCATACATAGTACACTCTATAAAAGATGACTACAAATAATACTCAGATATGCAGGAGACATCAGAAAGATGAACATAGCGGAAAAGATAACTAGGCAATGCAGCAGCAATGATCATCAACAAGAGAAATTTCTTGGCAAGAAAACAGGTCTCTAGCCCAAACTTTTCCAATCCACATTAGAAAGCTTCAAAGAGCAGAAAAATATAAAAGATTGGTAGAAATCGATCAGAAATAATAAGAAAATGAAAAACTATTCAAATCAATCCCCACTTTGTAGCTCAGTGGAGATGAATTCATAAACTGGAATAAGACAAACTACGATAACCGAGGGCATTCATCAAAAGGATGAATCATCATTGACACTGGAGAAATGATCATCAGTTGACAAAAGAAAGGAATCTCAACCAATTTATCAGTTTATGAATCATTGATGAGAGAAAAGTCAGTGAGCTGATCATCAGAGGAAGAATAGTAGTGACCTTTGGTATGTTCGTCAATGAACTACAGGAATTGTTGTTTGCCGGAAGAGATGTCACCATCTATGCATAAATGTCGGCATGAGGGTGAAACACAGGTGTTTTAGCTTGGTGTCAACAGTGGGATTACAAGAAGACGCAATTCAAGGAACAAAGGTGAAAAACAGAACCATAATAATAAATTTGAATCCTTTTAAGCAACGGTGCACTACAACATAGAGTGTTTGGATAAAATAAGGACAAATATGGGAAGAGAACACGAAAATTGAATCACTGATGACAGTAACTAGAAATTTTGCCAGAAGTGTTTTCATGTATCAACTAAGGGCATATTCAGGGATGGATTTTAGTAGTAAGTTTGAAAAAATTACAGACAATTTTAGTTTTTAAAGTTTGTTTTTAGTTTAGGGAGATTTGTGTTAAAAATATTTTTACTTTCAAATAAATTAGTCTAAAAAATTAGCTGGCAAAAATTAATTTAAAGGCATGTCTTTATGGTGGTGGAGGTGCTAACAATGACAACAATGTTAATATGGGTAATGGTGATGGTGTTGGAAAATATGAAAGGAAAAAATACCGAAAGATCTTTACAAATGGGTCACAAGTCCACACACAAGAGAACATAACCCCACCTTCAACCCAAAACATATAGGTTTGTACATCTTTCTCACTTCTATGTTGTTCAACTTCTTCATTTCTACACAATGTGATATTCTGACTCACACTTGAACTCCAAAAAACTCCCCTTCATATATGAGTCTCTTCCACATTGTAAACTCTCCCTTGACTTCAAAAGCTCTTACTTGTCCACAAGTACTAAATGGTGATCCTTACTTGCATTGTTGATCACCTCAATAGCACACCACTCGGATTTACCAGTAGGAAGACTTCAATATAGGAGATCATCTGCACACTGGGATCCACTACCAACTCTATTGTACTCGTTTGAAACGGTCACAAAGACGAATCATCAATTCTAATATCACTATTGGAAAATTTGAGGAGAAACATGAGGAAGATCTTTACCAATGAGTTACATGCTAAGTATTGGAAATCCCACATCGCCTAGAGATAAATTAGGATATATTAAGTAGGTGCAAACCTCACTTCATGAGCTAGTTTCGTGAGCATGAGTTAGGCTTAAAATTCACTTCTAATACTAACGCATAAGTGAGAAAAACCCACAAACCTTTTATCTCAAGGTTTTGGGTTGAAGGTGGTGTCATATTCTCTTATGTGTTAGCTCATGACCTATTGGTACAAAACTCCTTGATGTTTCTTCCCCTCGAATTTTCCAACACTACCACCATCATTGTCCTCTTTATTAAAACTACCACATTGCCACAGCCTATGTGACCTCTTACCCCATCATTATATCACCACCACCTCTTGTCATTGTTATTACCATTGTTATGGCTGCTACCACTATCACAACCTTTGAAATAGCTATTACCTCCACCCACACAACCATCACCACCATCATTTTTACAATTTTTATTGGGACCGCTGCAATTTGTTGAAAATCTAAGGAGGAGATATTCATCAATGAGTCATGAGTCAACTTACAAGAAAATATGACATCACCTTCAACAGGAAACCTTAAGACAATAGGTTTGTGGATTTCTCTCACTTATATGTAGCTCAACTTACCCATTCCTACATAATGTGGGATTCTAACTTACACTAGGTGGGGATAGTAATAATGGTGGTACCAGTGGTGGCAATAGTAATGATGGTAATGGGGGAGGTGGCAGGATTGTGATGGTGATAGTTGTGATGATGATGGTGCATGAATATATTGTAAACAAAGCAACTCTTAACCACTTTTTCTAGAGTACTTAGTCACCAGTTAGTTAGATTTTGCACAGCTGTCAACAAAACAGCTCTCTTATAAATAGCTTTCTGTGACAACACTCTTATTAAGAAATAACAATTCAGTTTAAAACCCTAATTCTATATCGATTGCCAAAGATAAGCTTTTTTTAAAACTAAAAACAATTCACAAATATTTTTTCTTGTTTTTGAAAATGAATGTAAAAGTTTCGTAGTCAAATAAAAACCATTCCAACTCCATTTTTGCTGAACACATTTTTTTTTTAAGAAATTGCATTTGAAAACCATAAACTCAACCACCCGAACGTGTCCCAAGGTTTTGGTGACCAGAATTTCTCACATCTAAGAGGGTGGCAGGGTAGCCTAACAGAGTTTCAAAATTAAAATATCTCGGCAGTGAAAAGAAGACAAACAAGACAGGTCATAGAAAATGACATGACTCTAATACCATAATGAAATTACAGGATTTAGGCAAGGAAAACACAGTAGGGTAAATAGAGACTCAAATTAACAGGACTTTAAATTGATTTGATGTATTATAATGTCATACAAAATATAAAGCACTGGTCCCTATTTATAGTAGTAGCATTAGTCTCTAAAATTAAATAGAAATCAAATAAACAAGGAAACAAACCAAGAAAAAGAAAACAGGAAACCACTCCAGAAGATCATCTAAGAAACTATAAAATATTCTACGATACAATATAGGCAGTTATTTTCTATGTTCCAACTACTTGGATCTCAGTTTCAGTCCATGATCAATGCTGATCACAACTAGTAACAAATAACCAAATGGTATAGTTCAACCTAAAAGAAAATATTGATATATCAGAGTTGGAAAAATGACCAAATTTTGGCCAAGGGTAAGGGGGTATTGCACATGTTAAACAATATTGAACCAATAATTTTAGCTATACATACTTGCATGTGACTGTCGGTATAACACCAAAAGCTATCATTAAACACAATACAGCTTTGAATGTTGCGAATCCTGAAATGCAGAAAGAAATATAAAAATCAGAAAGTTATTTATCCAAACATTGATTATATATAAACCAACAATCTTTATTACGATGAGCTATACTGGACAAACAAATGGAACCCACTTGTTTATGTTATTTGAACTAGACAACTTTAACTTTATTACTCTATGTTTATTACATAAGCACACAAAAATGAAAAGATAAGATTTTGATTGGCTAGCTTTTCTTGTCATTTTCAATTGATATGTTCTTATTATTAATTGAAAAAAAAAACACTTTATTTTCCATTTGTTTCTTGTTGCCAAGAATTTTTAAAGGATACGGTGAAACAAGATTTTGTTGTTTTCACCATTTCCTTAGCAATTCACTGAAAGTAGAAAACGAGGAAGCATTTTTTTCGTAGTGGTAAAAACATATCAACTGAAAATGAAAACTAAAAGATAAATGAGATGCAACCCATGTACTCTCTTAAGTCTTAATAAACAAAGTATGATCAATTCGGAACTATAGGTATCTGCCAATATATTCACAATATAATCTTAGTTACAGTATAGATTCTCACCACTTTAAAAAGAAAAAAGGATGCACAAAACAATTAATGAGAATTGAGGACTTTCAACTAAAAGGTTAACTAAGGGGAAAAAATTGGCCATCCAGACCAGGCAATGAAGAACATAATCTGCATAGCAAAGGAAGTACCCTCTGAAAACCAAAGACTAGATCCATTAATGGTATATTGACATGAAGAACATATTCTACATGGCAAAGGACGTACCCTCTTAAAAAAATAAAACTAAATCTATGTTTTGTATGTTGACAAATTTTACTTTGGCTACAGAGTTTAATTAGGCAATTTTAAAGAGTCTAGTTAGGCCATACAAATGATTTATCCACTCATAGGAAAATATGTTCCTTATGCATATTTGCCCAAATCCCAAGCTCATATAAGACAAGAAAGCATCTGAGCTGACAAGCACATCTTGCCATATGGTATCCAGTGAACATGCAGAATATAGATTTTAATTGAAAATGAGAACATATTGCAGTAAATTTAATATTGTTTCCTGGAAAAGGCAATAAAAAAAAGTGTTGTCTCCAAATGTATGAAAAGCCTTCAGCAGAGGAAATACCAAAAATACATTTTAGGAGATATTATATAAGAAACACGGAACAGGTATAATAATTACCACAAATAGCAAGAGACATTGGTCCAAAATAGAAAGAATACTATATAATGAAGGATGTCTTACCCTCAAGATAAGGAAGCCAACTTAAAAATGGCAAAGACTTTCCAAATGGCTGAGCCCACCACTCAGCACCTGTATAATCAAAATAATAAGAAGAAGAATGGTAATAATAACAACAACATACATGGGATTCTAAGCAAACTTAGTAGTTGTGTGTGCATAAACACAACGAAAGTCCATACCCACGATAGCAGTGAAAAAGTGGCAGATGTATATTATCATCAGACCTTCTGTAGGCCCATTTATAACAGGAAGTATAAGTGTATTGGTGAAATAGCTGCATCCAAAACAACATTTAAAAGAAATTAATATTCCTAGTCTGTCTAACAGCATATATGAAATATGGTATTAAAATATATAATCATGCCAAATTGCCAAATTTTTTATTTTACAAAAGGAAAGATATCAGTTTAAGAATAAGAAATATTTCACTAAAATACAAGAATACAAATAGGACATTGCGAAAAAAAAAATATTATATAACAGATCATCTATCATATATTACTGAACATGATAACTTACTGCTCCCAGGTTGCACCATAAAATGTAATTGCAGATATTAACCACCACCAGAAAGTACTTCTTCCACACATGGCTGTGCTCCCAAAAGCCAATGCTTCAAACTGAAAACAGGTTATTCATATATGACAGCCTTTAATCACTTTCAATCAGAGTAGTAGCCAAAGCTAAAAGAGACATACTGTACAAGCAAGTGCATCACACCCTGCAAATAAAGTTGAAAATATCTTCATTAATAACATACAGATAAGCATAATGAAAACAATCGAGTGAAAAACACAATGCAAGAAAATCACCATGGTCAAAGAGCTCCCCCAATGGGCTTGAGGAATTTGTTCGTCTAGCTTGCTTCCCATCAACAGCATCAAATGTCTAGAACACAGACACACACACACACACAAGAAAACAATAAATATAATTATAGCTTATAATGGAAACATAGGCATCATGTAGTATAGATCTTCCATGGATAAACCATATGAATACTGCTTAGCTATCATGAGATAAATTGCACATGGAATAACTAAACATAGCAGGATATAAAATAATCAGGAAGGTAACGTGGAAATGATAAAAAAAAGTTCCATTATTGATTGCTTTTTTGGGAAATTCCACTGCAATATGAAACAGAAGGTCAAATGTAAACATCTTTCAAAGTCAGATAAACAGTTGGTTGCCACCAAGGCAGATAAACAGGCCTACCCAAATAAAGATTGAAACTAATGTCAAATAAACTGAGAAGTTGGCAAGTACTGCACTTCAAGTATTTAATCCTACCTGGTATAAAAACAGAAGTAGTCCATGAGCAACATGAACCCATCTTGGAGGAGGTGAGTCCAACTGAGGGGAGTATATCTGAAAAATAAATAAATAAATTTATGTTATAAAGTATCTAGGAATTCACTATTTCAATACAGCCGTTTCACTTATGTATCCAAATTGCCTAACCTAACCATGTAAAGAAAAGTTCAACAAAAGAAATTATCACTAGAGCATGAAATAATTAACAATATTAAATACGCTTCATATACTGGTTTCAAAAATTGCAAATTTCATTCTATCATTTGACAAAATGAGAAAAATAAAGTGAAGCATTGGGAAGCTATAACTACTATGACTTTAATTTTAGGAAGTAGGAAGAACAATGGACTCAGGTTCCACTTACATAACCAATCAATGCAGACAATAGTAAGAACATAAATCCCATAAGTGTTATCTGCAACCAAGCAATTTATGATTCATCAGTGCCAATTTTATTGCTTATGATAATAATAGTAAAAACTTCAGGTGATGCTAGAATAAGAAAGGAGGTAAAGATGTACCATGTTTGGTCTGCGAAGATTTGAAGAATGCCAAGAGATCAGGATAAATAAAACAAAAAGTTATGAGTTAGTGTATTTCAGAACTCAAAAACTAAAGTTACAAAAAGAATAACCATTTTTTTGCCGAAGATTAAATGATCTTATTATCTTATGAATAAGAGAGTATGAAGTTATAGCCAAAAATTTCAAACAAATATTTCAATCAGGAGGTGAATTATTCACATGCACAATAACCTCCGTGTCAGATGATAACAACTATAAGTGACTGGATGATTTCTATTCCACAGGCCAACGAAAACACTTCTATGTAAATAATATCATTTTGGAATTATCCTAAAGGGGATAATCTAAATTCTTATGATGGCTGCATAAGAAATTTTAAGACACTAAGAAAATACAAACAAAGAAAATAAAACAGCCATTCATATACAAACCAAAATTTAAATTACAAACATAAGAAAAGATTATGAAGATATCCTAAGGCTAGGGCTAACTTTGCAAGCTACAGCAACTATAACAAAAAAACAAATATTATTATAATATTTATTTATAAGAAAAATTCCATGACTAGAATAAAAACACTCAATCTGCTCAAATATAGTTCATAATACGATTTATCATCCTTGAAGTAAAGAATGTTTCTATATTTAGTTATTAACATGTAATTAAGTCAAAATAAAGAAAGAACATAGTTTAATTCAAATGATAAAAGTACTCACGGCATCCATAAGGGGAAAAAATGAACAAAGCGAGTCCAAAAGGGTTGTAGTACATATTTGGCCACGTAGGAATGATCTACTCCACTATATTTATATCTGTGTAGAGCTGCAACACCGTGAGACCCAATATAACCCATTTGTTCTTTGATAAAAGTCCGAAATAAGCTTCAAGGATAAGTTAAGCCTCAGCACAACCTGCTGAACTTTGAAAAAGAACAGTTAGCCCAAATAAATATAGGAATTTGCAAGATACCCCTTTGAAAATTGACAGCAAACTGAATTTGAAGATCACAAAATCAACTTGAACAAATTTGAAAGGAAATCCATAATTCAAACGGATTAACTGACAAGAAAAGACCAGAATTATAAAAGTATTTTACAATGAAATAATACATTTTTTAAAAGATGTCTAAATCAAACACAGAGAATATAAAATGGGGGGGGGAATCCCTCTACATAAAAGTATGAAAATGGAAACGATAATAAGATCCCATGAAACAAGTAAAATAAAAGGGAAAAATTAACCAAAACTTAGCAGTCATAGTTGAAACAAAGATCTTAAACTATAATAGTTAATCAGGTTAGTAAACCAATGTTCCCAATTATTTATTCAGGCTAGTTCCTCGGGCATGCCTTTAGGACACATAGCAGTAACCAGCTTACAACTATGTAAAGTGAACATTGTAATAGTTGTTTTGACCATGAAGGTAACGCTTGATTAGTCAATTATTTTGAAAATGAACACAAAATGGTCAAATATTTTACTGTTATTTTTTATCTTCATTTTCTAGCCCTTACTTCACCTTAGACTATGGTAAAAAGCATAGTTTAAAGAGAGCGCACATTAAAAATTAAAAAAAAAAAAAAATTGAAGGACAAAGAATACTCTATTTATAATCAAACAAGCGGATTATAGATCAGATGTCATCTTCTTGTTAGTACCAAATCCTATTTTTGTACTTGAATATGACATATTATTCAACTTTTGATAATATTTTCATACTCTAATCAGAAGCAATTTGAATCCGTCTATCAGACACAAATTACAGTTATCACGGAAAGTCACTAAGTGAAAACACAAATTCACAGTTTTGTAACATCATTTTTAAGCTTAAACCCTAAAACCAAATATAAACAATGAACTCCCTTGACAGCTCAACAATCTTAGGACACATTAAGTAATTTAATTACTTAAACCAATATAAAAGATTAAACTACAAATTATGCTTGCAGGTTAATCCAATTCAAATCAGTCAGTGTCGTATATCAAACCAGTCAATATCTATAAAAGACAATAGAAACACATCTTATAAAATATAAATTACTGAATCGAATGTTTCTACAGGGCTTTATTAACACAATACGCAAACAAATCAGAGCAAGTGACTTTTGTCTATAAATAATGACTGGACACAAAAGTATGTAACTCAAAACTGAAAGAATACAGTGGCAAGACAAACTAACACAAAATTCAGCTCAGTTGTAAGAATAAACATAATTGGAATCTTTCACCTCTCTGCAAAACCACTGATTCTCTTTTCTTTCAAAAGCACAAATCTATTAACTTCAATTAAAAACATCCACCAAAAGGAATACACTCCACAGCACCGAATTTGCATGATCTAAACAAGCCATCCAACTTTCTCAAAAACAAAACAAAAACACAAAGCAGAATGTTCATAGTCACAGCAATTAGACAACACAAATACATGTCATGAACTAAAGGATCCAAGCCTAAACTTCAAAAGCGAAAGCTGAAACCCAATTGTGTTATAACCTCACATGAAATGGAACTCAGTCAATACACCTCCGAAAGCTAACACCCAAAATCTGCGTATAAGATTTTATCGCTCTTAATGCAAAAACACCACTCGGAAACAGAAAACAGACACACGAACACTTTTAAGGGCAAGATCAAAAAGGAAACTTTAACTGGATCCGAAAAAGGTAAAATCATACGATGATACCCATTTAAAAAAAAAATATATTTTATACAAAAAAAATAAGAATCTCAATAGCAAATCACTTGTTACAGCATAGGGGATGCTTCGAAATTGAAAGGAGAATGTGGAATGAAGAAAAAAGAAATGAAAAATGAAAGGGGTGGCTGAAAAGAAAACTGACCTGAGTAAAGAAATGAGAAGGGAAAAACTTCTCCTAAACAAATGGAATCATTGAAATATAAAGCGTGTTCCTTTGTTTGGTTTTCAGTCTCTCCAAACATTGTTTTCTCCCTTCCCCCACACGTTTATATTTTTTACTCGTAACCTTTTTTATTTTTTACAATTTAACCATGAGATGCTTCTTTCAACGAATCTTTAGTATTTTTAGGAATATAAAACTGGAAATATTCATTGTTATGTGAGAAAGTTATTAAAAACATTTAAGTATTTTTTTAAAATTTTAGAAAAGTTATATCTCATTTCACAAATTTTTATTTTATTTTTATGCTATGGTTTGGAAAAGTTATATTCTGATGACTTTTAGAGAAGTTATTCTTTGATTCTATCGTAACTTTTTTAACTTTTAATTATTTAAAATTTAAAAGCATTTCTGAGAATATTAAAAGCTAATAAAATAATCTTAATATAAACTTAAGAATAATATTTCTAATTAAAATATTTTGAAAATACAACTATAACTTGAAACAAACATTTACTCGCCAGTTTTTGAATTTCCACTTGATCATGTTTAATTTTCAATAATATCTCAAAAGAAATTATCACAAAAAATATTCATAACAAATTAAGAAAGAAAAACTAACAAGATAAAGTACATCAATTCTTGTTTTGTTTAAGGTTGAAAAAAAGATTATGAATATAGAGTTTGTGTCAATCAAACCCACAAAATGTAAAAACAAAAAACAAACTCAAATCTAAACTTAAATTACAATCAATATTCATATTTTAAATGTTTCAAACAAATTTGAACAGCACACAACAATGCAAATATAAAGTTTTTTAATATTAAATTACATAAAGTTTTTTTTTTCATCATTGATATTAAGTCATGGGAGAGTGTTGTCCCTAACAAGGGTCCTTAGAAGATTTCAACACTCTTTTGTCTTAATTATATCAAGATATCTACAAAATTGTATCATGGCCACCACTTCTTCCAATTATAAATATGTTGTACTTTTAATATGTCTAAAACAAAAAATATTAAGTATCATATATTAACACTAATCATATTATAATTGTAATTTATGAACTTACAAGTATTAAATGTGATTCCCTATGTATAAATCTATTTAGAATTAGTTTATTAACTTCTCTCATATACCATAAATTTATGTATTTTAAATTAGTTTGTTGTTTTCTTTTTTATTATATATATATATATATAATTAGATAACTTTATATGGAATTAAGTATTTTAAGAGTTTTATATTTTTAACTTAGGTTTCTTATGTTAGATAATATATTTAAGTAGTAAATCAATAAGATGTAATTTTCTTTTTTCAAATGTTGAGAACATCATGATCCAATTTTATTTAATATTTTTAAGTTCTAAATTTTAAATCCTTCAAAAAATAATAAATCATTTAAATCCTACAAGGATTACATTAGTTATTCAAATCCTAACAATTTTAACTAAAAATATTTATATTCTCTAGAAAACATTTTTTTTTAATTATTATTTATATCATTCACATTTTCAATATTCAAGTCGAAAATAATTGTATTTTCAACTATCTCCTTTTTCTTGATACTAAATCTCGATTATCCATTATATTTACTTTTGTTCCCTCCCTTAATTAACCAAATTTTTTTAATGATGTAGGAACATCTTCAATGTAAAATTTTCATTAAAAAAATTGAATTTAAGATTCAAATCTTATAGGAAACTATCATTATGCAACATAATAAAATTTAAATTAAGATTAGTTCTTGTATAAGATACTAAGTTTTAATAATAAAATATAGTATTTTGATAATTAAATTAATTTTTTAAGTTATGAAAAATGGAAATATAAATAAAAATTATAAAATATGAGTCCTTGTGAAGAAAAAATTATAAAAATATAATAAATTATTTAAAAATTATATGATATAGTAAAAACATTTTTTTTTCAAATAATTTTTTCTGAACACACTTAAAGGTTCAATTTAGTTTCTTGTGTATAATTAACTTATTTTTTCTTTTAAATTTGAAAATTGAAATTTTAAAGAATTTTACTACATCTATATCATATATTTTTTAGTGTATCTGATACCTAGTTGAATAAAACATATCTGCGCTTAATATTTGAAAAAAAAATTAAAAAAATAAGAAAAATAATTTTTATAACAAATTTCGCTTAACAGCCATAAACACGAAATGCTGAACACGAAAAATTAAATATCAAACATAACGTTTAATGTATAATTTAGTATCTTGTGTGTTTAACATTAATATTTTAGAAATAAATAATTATTCTTTACATATAAATTTAATTAAATATTTTGTATTTTTTTTATTATTTTTCTTAATCGTTATCAAAAGGAATACTGTTTATGTGGCGGTGCAAAATTAATAAAAGAATAGAAAAAGGAGTTTCAAGAAGCAAAAGGTGGAAAAGCTTCTAGAAAAGAGGTTGAGATAAGAAAAAATTCAAAGGAATATATATATATATTTTTCCAGAATATTCCTTATGGGTCACATCCCTTGATCAAAATTTTTATTTGTTTGGAGAAAATTTATCACATAATTATTCACAACCATATTAAATTTCTTTTGATCCAAAAATAGTTTTTAGAAGTTGAAGAATTAGAAATTAAACCCTCAAAATATAAAAATTCATTTAAAATATTTTTTTATTAACAAGTCATTACAAAATTTAGTTTCTTTAAACAAAGTCTCAAATTTAAACTATATGATGATAAGCCAGATTTTGTAACATATATTAATCATCAACAAACTTTGTATATGCTCCATGATAATAAAATAATAAATAAAATTATTTTTAAGATATTGCACTACATTATAATATAAACTATTATTTTAACTTCACTTGCTAACATCATATTCTCAAATCAGAATTTCAAGGTCTGCATTGATTTGTTCTATTTGGTCAAAAAGCACACACCATGTGTTTTACCATTCCAAAGTTGCCATTATTTTAACAGGTTGATTCGATTGTTATTCTTTGAACTACGTAAATAATATTATACATAATCTCATTCATTCAATAAAAATAATTTTAGTTATGTTAAATACTTAAAAATTGAACTTCGTCTTCTACAATAATAACTTATTATGACTTAATAAAATTTGTTTATTGTAAAAATTCATATGACATCATAGAAAAATAGACATAATGTTTCATTTTTATGATATTAAAAATTATTTCGAATTTATGAATATCTTTTTTATTAGTAGGATTTTAACATTTTAGGTAAACCTACCTTTTTAATATATCCCTAATTATATTCGATTTTGAATCAATTTACTTACTTTTACATCAATTCTTAATCATTCTAATGTAACAACCAATGAGATAAATTATCATAACACAAAAAGATAATGTTAATAAAAATAAGAATTTTAAGACTATTAAACATATTTAAATCTCTAATATATATATATATATATAAATAAATAAATAAATGATAGAAACAATTCATCTTTAATTAATTATTTTATTAAAAGTGAATTTTAAATTTAATTCATTTTAAAAAATAGATTCAAAATAAAGTTTATTTATTAATATATTTTAATATGACCTTATTCCTAAACAATATAGAATCTTCAATATACTTCTCTTACATCGAGACTCTTCGAACTCGAATGTGAGATTAAAAATTTATGGATAATTTAATAGCGATCCAATAATAAATAGCTCGTTTGGTCTAATAATTTTGTTAAAATAGATTTTGATGTTATATTAAAAATGGACTTTAAGCCTAACTCATTCTCATAAAATCGGTTCAATGAGAAGAGGTTTGCACCCACTTATATACATTAATTTGATCTTATCTCTAATCGATATGAGATTTCTAACAGGATATTGAATTTTCAACCCATATAACTTTTTTAGTACTTTTTTTTGTTATTTTTTTAACTATGAAATTCAATTTCAATTTTTTTTTTCTTAAAATGACCAATCCAATATTGCTTAAATAAACTATTTATTGATAATAAATTGATAAATATAGAAATTAAAATATGGTAAAATGAATTGGAAAGAGAAAAATAATGGATGCAAGTGAAGTGATGGAAATTGATGATACTAAAAAAAGTTGACTAAAACCGTGTACATGGCTTTGAAGTAATCGTAAAGTTGAGTACTTTGAGAGTATAAAGTATTTGGGCATATTCTCAAGTTTAATTAATGAAAGATTACAGCTGTCATCTTTTATATTTTATACATTTCAAAATAACTATAATATATATATATATATATTTACACAAATTAAAAACTAATAAATAAATTAAAATAATAATAAATATATCGTTTTTAAATTAATTGTATTAAATAATACTCCATTCATTTTAAAACAATAATTATTTTCCTAAAATAATTCTCCTTGTAACTTGTTTAGGTTATTATCTTCGTCTCATAATAATTGTTTAAGTTTTTTTTCTCATATTAAAAATAATAATAAAATATATTATTTTAAAAATATTTACTAAATAAAATAATGCATTAATTTAATTAAAACATACAAAATATTAAATGGAGGACAGTTTAGAAAGAAAAAAATATTTATTAAAATTTGAAAACATCGGTCAATGTTAAATTCTTCTAAAAAATTAAAAGAATCATAGTACAATGGAAGAAATATCTTTTCCAACTTACATATAATTAAACAGTTGAAATGTTAGAACTATATTTTAGTATTAATCTCTATATTTTAGTATTGAGTTTAAAATCATGTAGTTGTTTGTGAATTAGGTATCTAAATATAAGTTAGAATATTTATAACTTAATTTCTTAATGTAAAATTAAAGGAATTAGAAAAAAAAGTTTAATATAAGATAAAATAATTATTTCAAATATTATTAGGGTGGAAGACTTGATGAATAGTGGCATAGTCATCTTATTTGAAATTTTTGTAAAAAATGTTTGTTTGACAACTTTTTAAATGTTTGAATAATTGAATCTGATTAAAATATTTTAATAAAATAATGAAATTGTGATGATAAGTTATTGTTTTATTTGAGTTTGAATAGATTTTTAAAAAAGTTTAAAACGTTATCTTGATTGAGAAATAGAAAAATTTGTAAAAGTGATATATAGATGTTGTGAGGATACTTGAATTGAAAATAAAAATTTAATGTTGAAGTTGTAGTTATGCACTATTAAACTATTAAACTATTGTTGAATTGTGAGTAAAGCCAAACATAATTAATAATTATGACTAGTAGGTAAAGTGAATTATAAATTGAAAAATATGGAAAACTATTATATTAGAGTTTGAATTGATTTATAAAAAGTTTAGAATATGATTTTTATTGTGATTAAAAATTAGAGTAAATAGTTTATAAGTATATAGAATTTATCCAATTATAGAATGAATAGTATATAAAAAGGATGTTTAAATTAATAAATACTTAATATTAATATTAACTAGTTTTAAGTCTTTTTGATTTATTAAAATAAAATTCTAAGTTGGTTTATGTGAAAAAAAAGAAGTTGATGAAAGTTAATTTTTATGTTTTTAATCATATCCCTTAAATATCCCTTAAATGGTTAATAATATGGAATGTTACGTAGATTAAATTTGTATAAAATATAAACAAAATAAGAAATCAATTAAAGTAGATAAACATGTATTTACTCCATCAATACAATTTTACTAAATAATACTAAATTACTTGAAGTTTGTTTATATTTATATTACCAAACTTATTTCAAGTTCTTATTTACTACCAAACTTAAACCAAATTCAAACAAGTCATGAATAATAATTTCTTGATTATCATTTAAAGTTTTCTTATGGATTGTGGTGGTACATTGTGATGCTTTCTAGTTCTCTAGCAGCATCTTGCAATCTAAGAATTCCCTCCACTAAAACTGGATCGGAACGTTTGCAAGTATTTTTATTGCACCTATTCTTTGGATCGTAGAAGGATCATGTGCTATAAGTTCATAGTTTATAGACAAGTTGAATCTGTTTACCACTTTGAGTATTGTACAATATACGTCAAGGTCATGAATCACATGTTTTGGGAGGAACTTACTAATATTCTATTTTCATTGAATAACCAAAAGCATTTTTCAACAGAAATTGTTCTACTCTTGTTTTGTGGTGTTCTTTCTTTCGGTTATAGAGCATTTGTTAGTGTTTCTTTCACGGTATGATGTGCCTATATTAGTTTCCATTTCCTTCAAATTTTTTCATCTATATAGTGTGCACTGTCCAATTATTTTTCAACATTAGGAGAGTGGCCAATGGGGAGATCATGTCTTCCCAAATGCAGGCTTGCCAGAATAATGGGTTGGATACAGATGATTTTGGGAGGCTTGGTCATCATGGTAAGCATTTTGAGTCTCACTAGATTCTACTCTGCAGGGTTTTTCCTCCACAATGAAGATATATGCCAACATTTCTACAATGTGAGAGATGTTTCTGATGGCTTTGATGTCAAATCACTCTCTGAGAGAGTTGGAGAAGTGATGGACATGTTGGAAACTTTGCAGGGAAAGCTTGAGTCAAAAGTGCAAGAAATGGAGAAAAACAAGGGTACCTTGTTCGACAAAAACTTTTTAGAGGATCAAATAGTTAGACCTCTTCATAGTGCCAATGTTGCTCTAAGGCAGATTCGGGTTCCAAAGGTGGTTGAAGGGATGAACTCCACAGTGAAAGAGGATCCTTTGATCAATTTTTTCATCACTGAGGAGATTAGAAAGTACATAACCCCAAAGGAGAATAGAGTTGGTAAGATCAACCTATATGGTACAGACAAGGTTTACAACACAATTGGCCATGCCTGTGTTTCGTACAAGAAAGAGCTAGAGAAGTACATGGACTATGACATTGGCTCCTACTGTGATGATGATTGGAATTTGGCTCAGAAGCTTATGCTTAACGGGTGTGATCCTTTGCCTAGAAGAAGGTGTTTGACAAGGGCCTCAAAGGAGTACCAAAGACCATACCCTATCAATGAGTCACTCTGGAGACTACCAGATAGAAGAAATGTGAGGTGGGGGAATTACCAATGTAGAAACTTTGAGTGCTTATCCAGCAAGAACCCAAAGAGGGGTTACTCAAAATGCACTGGATGCTTTGAAATGGAGAAGGAAAAGCAGAAATGGGTGTCTAATAGTTCACTTCTGGTAGACTTTTTTATCAGTGAAGTTTTGGCAATTAAGGTAGGAGAGGTTAGGATTGGACTAGACTATGGCATTGGGACTGGCACATTTGCTGCAAGAATGAGGGAGCAAAATGTGACAATTGTCACAACTGCACTCAACCTTGGAGCTCCTTTCAATGAAATGATAGCTCTTAGGGGTTTGGTTCCTTTATATGTCACATTAAACCAAAGGCTTCCATTCTTTGATAACACTATGGACTTGGTGCACACCAATGGTTTCATGGATGGTTGGATTGATCTTTTGTTGTTGGACTTTGTACTGTATGATTGGGATAGAATTCTAAGGCCAGGAGGTTTATTGTGGATAGACAGGTTCTTCTGCAACAGAAAGGATTTGGATGACTATATGTACATGTTTCTTCAACTAAGGTACAAGAAACACAAGTGGGTTATTTCTCCAAAGTCAAAGGATGAGGTTTATCTCTCTGCATTGCTGGAAAAACCTCCTAGAGCCATATGAACACAATCAATTTGTTGTTTCTTTTTTGCTAATTTTTTTTATGTAAGTGTATTATTAGATATGTATGAACAATCAAGAGTTTTCTTTTTCTTTTTCTTTTGAATTCCTTCCAAGTATTGATGTTACTGGAATAAATTGCAAAAAGTAATACAATGTGATGGTAACTTCCATTGAGTCTGCATAAAAACCTCTAATCTTTCAAAATTAGTATTAAATGTAAGATTTTATATGCAAGCTTGTGAGGAATATCCCAGTTTTAGTTAGGATAAAAAAAAATCTAGATCCAATCTTGAGTGCAAAATCCAATTAATTGAATAAGATTTTTTTTTATTCAAATTTTATAAAATTCAGTTTCCACTTTTTTCATGTGGATTTAAAATTTAAAAATAAAATTATATTTTTTTTCTAAACTAATTTTACTTTCATCATGTAACTAAACTATCTTACCTAAATAATATCTCCTATCATAATTATATGTTTCTAATTAGTTAAGATAATATGTAATATAATTAATAAAACTATTTTTAAAAGCAAAATTAATGAGAAATCAATTTATATATATAAAATTTTAAAGAAAATTGTATATATATATATATATATATATATAAGATATGATTTTTAAAATCTGAATAGTCTATTTAAAAATAATAAATAGAATAAATTTTAAAAAAATAAAAATTAATAAAAAATATTTTAAAATAATTATCTTATAAATTAATAATATATATATACTTATGAATCTTATTTTTAAATATTTTTTATATAATTTATAATTATTTTTTATGAAAAATACAACATTTAATATGTTTTTTAAAAAATCTATTATCAATAATAAAACTATATAAAATATTATATATATAAATTAAAATTAAAAAATAAAATATTAAATAAATTTTATAATATAATATAAAATTATAATCAAATTTCTTTTTTAATCATTAATTTAATATAATTAAATTTATTTTTTAACTATTAATATAATATAATTAAATATATTATAGATATAAATTTATATG
Organism: Macrotyloma uniflorum; assembly: GCA_016859785.1. Classification (NCBI taxonomy): domain Eukaryota; kingdom Viridiplantae; phylum Streptophyta; class Magnoliopsida; order Fabales; family Fabaceae; genus Macrotyloma; species Macrotyloma uniflorum. The sequence goes on from BDMB01000021.1 coordinate 784,143, forward strand.
TAACTAAATTTATAAAATACTTGAATATATTATATTGTATATAAAAAAAATATTCTGTATAATATTAAAAATATATTTTTGTATATATATATTGTATTTCTTTTTTAATAATACAAATGGAAAAACATAAAGACAGAACCAACAAAACTAAATCTTATTAGCCTGAAGGATAAATTTTTGTTTTGTTTTTGTACAAAGTTCAGATTGGAATATCTTTGTTGATGGGTCTGATTGGGCCTAGAAGTCCAGTCTAATCAACGGCTCATCTCATCGATATATTACTAAAATAAAATATTGGATGAGATATTAAGAAATCTTGCATACTATGTATCATAAAGTGATCCATGAAAAAATAACAGAAATTTTTAAAATAAGATCTTAAAATAAATTTTTGTATTAAATATGATCTCAGTAGTCCTTTTATAAGGAATTTTATATAAAATATTAATTTTTCTTGTTTGACCCTCCTAAATAATTTAAATATGGGTTTTTTATTTATAAATAATGATATTTTTTCTTAAATTATTAATAATAAGAATAAATTTTATACCTTACTAACATAGCAACATTGTTTTAAAAATTATATGCAATACATATAAATATATGAAATGTTATCTTGTAACTCTTGAAGATAAGAAAATCCTGTAGAGAGGGTATCAATGCCTTAATTTAATGAATAATTTATAGTTTAAAGGAAGCAAATCAGAAACGTAAGTCAAAGTATGAACCATGAAGTGTGTGATTGGCACTGCAACACGTGAATTCAACAGAGAATCTTTGTGAATTCAACATATATACATATATATATTTCAATTTTTTATGTAATTTCACTTTTACACACTTGATTTCTTCTTTCTTAAATAATTTCATTGAGAAAGTTACAATAAAATTTATCTGCATAATGATTCAGTTCTTTCCCAGAAAAACCAGGTAAAAGTAACTGTGACGTGTGTGAAAAGTCTGGTAATGCAATACAGCTAGTATAGAATAGTTTATTGTTTTTGTTTCTCTGAGAGTTTTAACATGCAAGTGGGTGGAGTCACGACAATTTACAAGGTTGGACCATAGAGAATATTAAAAATCCGAAACACTGCATTTATTATTGAAGAAAAGGTGGCAGTGGCAGTGGCAGTGGCAATAATGCAGATGCCAAAACAAGATAGCATCCTTTTTCTCTTTCTCTTTTTCTGTTTGTGACCAAATCTGAGTTTTGCTTTTCATAAAAAACGAAGGGCTCTCATCCATTTCGTACACTCTTTGCTTACCCTGCCAAATGTGAGGCCCAAGATAACCTTCACATTTTCAACCAAAATTTCCATGGCTCATGTAATTCCACCTCATCTTTCTCTTTCAAAATTCAAATAATGTCAAATATCACATTTTTCCACTTTCTCCTTCTTCGTTTCTTTCAATAAATAACATCTTAAATTTAAATATAGTAAACATAAAACCTGATTCTGGAAAAAAAAAATATCACACTATCTTTATTTTAGGTACGAAGAAAGGAGTAATTCTGGCAGATTTTAATTAATAGAGTAAACTAAAAATTATATAAAAAAATATAATTTTATTTTTTATCCAAAATCTTAAAATTATAAGATTGTGTGTCTTTTTCTCTTATATATTATTCCACTTTCTTATTTTTCTTTAATATGAGATTTTAACTTATCTTGAACTCTAACACACTTCTCATATGAAGACTTCCTCAATTTTGATATTATATTAAAAGTGAATTTTAAATTTAACTAATATTTATAAAATAGAATTATGAACTTATGTTTATATCAATCTTGTTAAAAAAAATTCTATATTAACTAAAAATAAGATCGAATTATAGTATATAAGTAAAGTGTAAACCTTACCTTTTGAATCGTTTTAGGAGTGAGTTAAACACTATAATCACTTTTTTTACGTAATATCAGAATCTGCTTAAAAAAATTGTTAAATCTAAATTAGATCACTTATTAATATATTATATCCTAATTGATAAATTATTATATACGAAATTATTTATTAATAAATTATGATTTTTTTTATATGATTTCATAAATTTAGTATATAAACAAAATATAAATCTTATTTTTTGAATTAGTTTTAATTTTAATAAGATAAGTTAAACAATATAATAACTTTCTATCATTTAATATATCTTAATTTCACTCAACTATATAGTATATCCATTATTTTTGAAGAACAAAGTGAGCAGTGACTTAAATTATATTTATTTTGGTGTGAGTTGTTGAATGATGAAATTTAAGCTTGGAAAAGGACTGAAAGTCATTATCAGTATTCAAAGGAAAATTGGTTTTTTTTCCTGTCCAGACAGTATAACAAGGCGTATCTTTTTCTCTCATCCTATTGCTCTGCTGCGTTTGATTCTGCTTCAATTTTTGTGAAAGGACAAATAGTCTCTGCTTTTTCTCTTTCCACACCACCCAACTTTAATTGGCATTTTGTAAGGTTTTTCTTTTTTTTTTTCACCCTTGTGACTTGGTTCTGTCAAAGTTTTAATAGTACATGGTCTTAGAAGATGATAAAAGATCTTGTCATTTTACATTTACATGTCAAAAAGCACTACCAACTATTGTTTATCTACTCATTTCCCTTTGTTCTATTACACTTTAATTTTAAAATGAAAGCTGTGTAACACATTTATTTTAACTTGTGGGTCAACTAACCTCAACCTACTCAAATCATGAACTATATAAATAGAAATTGCTTCATTTGACTTGAAAGTCATCATTCAATAGATTTGAGTCGGGTTTGTGGAAAAGAATTTGTGTTTTTTTTTTCCTGAATAACACATACTTTGTAGAAAAGTAAACAACTTTAAGCATGTAAAATTTGAATAATCAAAGATTAATAATAGTATTAAAAATAAAAACTTATGAAGATATTTTGAATTTTCATTAAAAATTAATGATTACTAAAAGATTTACTTAAGAGCCGGGTTGATCTATTTATAAATTGAGTGAATTAATATGCAAACATAATTTATTTTTTTACAATTTAAAAGTTAGTGACTTGTTATAAATTGTGAAAAAAAAATTATATATATATATATATAATTTTCATGTGATGATGGGTTTATAACTTTTAGTTTAAAAATTACCATACTTTGTAATCGATCATAAAATAGAAATCAATCTATAATAATAATAAATATATATATATATATAAAACTATTAAATAAAAAAATCTATTATAAATATTAAACTACTGATCTATTTATCTATTTTTAAAAATTTTTCTTATAGTTTTAATTCCTTACTATCTCTTTTATATTTGGAATGTAAAAAAAAAACAAAAAACCTTAACCTAAATTTATAAAGAAAATTGTAAAAAATATTTTAAAAATATAAAATTTTAATAAAAATAAAATAATTCAACCTTTTATTTATAAAATTTTGAAAATTTAACTTAATTGTACACGAGCGTGTGTGAACCAATCCTAATAGAATACGGTAGTTCATTTTTTCATTTTGTATTGATAATAATAAGGGCATAAAAACAAATCAATCTTATTCATTGAAAATTCCCCACGTCAAAACTATCAAGTTTGAACACGATTTTATCGTTAAATAAAAATAAAATATTAAAGAAACAAATAAGTAAAAATTTACTAATCACTTATACTATATAAAAAATTAATTATAAAATCTAATTTATTTTTAAAATTGATAAAATTTATTCTTCATATTTAATCGATTGTGAGATATTTTTAATAATTTATTTAAATAAAATATAATATTCTGTTTTAATTATTATTAATTTTGTATTAAATTATTTATAATGATTAGATTTACATATTTATTTATCTTTCTTAATTATATAAAATAAAAAATTAATTATAGAAATATAAATAAATAAATATTTATTTAAGGGTCTCATTTTAAATAAGTAATTTATTATGTTAAATTCTACGTACATGATTATATATACACTATAATTTAGAAAATTTTAAATCCTCATTTTCTCCATGAATTTTTTTTAAATGCAATTAAAAAATATATTATAAATAAATTATTTTAAAAAATAAATTAAATAGAAACCATGTTAAATAAAATGCTACTCCATGTATTTTCTTTAATCTCTAATGTAATAAAACAATTTAGATTTTAACTTTATTTTGATAAATACTTGTTATCGTATAAGATTTTACGAATACTTGTTTAATTTTCACTTAAACGCTAAAATTCAACATGGATTCTTAACTTATATATAGTTTGTCATATTTTATTTCTCTACTCCAAAAAAAACCCTAATTTTTACTTAGAAATTTTTGTCATCATTTCAACAACCTTAGTGGAAATTGTTCATGACCCCTCAAAGTTCTCAAAGTTTTGATCAAAAGATATAAAGTTGTAAATGCATATAATGATTTGCATATTTATTTGTTTGTTGCATTTTTTATGAATCAATGAGAAGTTTTCTACATTTGCCCTAAACCAAAAAAGTGAAAGATTTATTATCTAACATGAAGAAAAAAAATATATCTTTTTATATCAAGTACCTAAAGTAGAACATAAATCAATATTTGTATATTATCCTCTTATATTATCATTTATTGTGGCATTAAATGTTTCCATAGACTCTCTTGGGATGGAAAATGAAGATAAGAACGAACCAAGTTGCAAAAACTCTCACATACAAGATGACAACAAAGAGTTTTGTATACTTCTATAAATTTAGAAGAACACTCTTGAAAAGATAGTAAAACAAATCATGCATATTCTCAAGCAATAAAACCCTATCACACCTTCTTAAAAATAGTTTTCTTTTGAGTTTTCAATGAACCTTATTTTCAAAAGATAATGGAGTGAACCTAAAAACTAGTGTTAAACGATTCATATCTTACTTCAAGATGTTGTAATAAGTTAGTCTTTGTGGCTCTATTTACAATTTATAACCATGTGTTTAGGTTTGACTTAAAGATAATTGTCCTAAAGAATTTTTGGAGTTATTAATTTGATACAAGAAAAAGATTATTTGGGTTAAGTGAAAGATGAAGTTTAATTGGTTCACTTTCATGATCAAATAAATGTTAGCAACATATTTCCAATTAGACAAAAATTATTAGAAATTATAAAGTTTGTTTCTCTAACTTTCTATTTTAAAATTTTTACTTACAATTTTCTAATTTTTAATAAGTTTTAATCCATAGTAGAATGTATGATAGAGTGTGTTGTTGACATTTTTAATAAGTTTTCTAATTGTATGTTTTGCATTTTTTTTAACAAAAAATTAATAGTTTTCATCGTGAATCGCACTAAATATTTAATAGGACAACGTCATATTCTCATATTTCTAGGACGACCAACTTCTCGAGCATTTTTTTCTCAATCCATTAATAACTATAACTATTTTGATTATTAAGTTTTTTTACGATTTTTGTAAAATTATTTTAGAAAAAAATTATAAAGTAAAATTAGTTTATAATATCATTGATATATTTTCACTTTAAAATGAATTAAAAGAAACAAACTAATGTACGAAGATAATTGCTAGCAAGTTGAATTCTAACCTAAATAACACCTAATGAAATGAAAATAAGTAAATAAATAAAAATATAATTTATTTCATTAATCTTGTCAGACAAAAAATATTCGTTAGATAAGAACGAACAATGGTGAAATTATGTTTCACTTCAAGATTTGAGATTAAAAAGAAACTTATGAGAATAAATTATTTGAATAAAAAAATAATGATTTTATCAATTTCATAAGGTCTGTTAAAATTTAAAATTCAGTTTAAATAATCAAACTTAAATATAAAAAACTAATCTTGTGTTATTTTAAAATATACTAAAAATAAAATTGTTTTTCAAAATGTATTTTCATGTTACACGTTAAAGTATCAGATTCTGACATTTTACTGTAAAAAACAGAGAAAGTGATTCCCTTGCCAATTAAGGGAAGATTTGCCTCAATAATTTTTTTATTCAATTTATAAACTCACCATTTTTTAATATCTGAATTCTCAATCTGTTCATAGACAAAATATTTATATGTTTTTATTTAAATTATATTATTGGTCTATTTTGAAAGAATAGTAGAAAGTAGGGTTTTTAGGTTACGTAAATAAAAACCATAGTGTTTGTGTGTCACGAGAGAGGTGGAATCTTTTTAGGTTCGTTGAAGTCTCATTTTGTCATCCTAATCTTACAAACCAATCCCTGTCTTTCCTACTCGGATCCGATTCCTCTCTCTTCTTTTTTATGCTTATAATTTCCAAACTCTAATATTCTAAGAATGAATCATCCTAATATTCTAAACCCTGAAAAACACTCAATTATATTAAATAATATTAAGAATAGATATCAATTTTCATATATTAGGTAAAAAATTTGATCATTTGTTTCAGTGTATTATATGATGATGATTATGACTAAAGAAAGAACTGGATGCTATAATATTAATGGGAAAAAGAGAAAAGAGAATAATGTTAGGAAAAGTTGAGATGGTGAGTGATACTAATAATGGTAAAGAGAAAAAAATAGTTTGACTAATTGGTGGATTAAATAACTCAAAATAAGATCATAATCATGCAATAGACTTTGGATGTATTTAGAAATGACAGACAGAAAAATTATCATGATTGTATATACACTTTGGATGGAGAGATAGATGCATTGAATTCAACTTGAATTACTCGCCAGTGCAATGGATTCGTGCATGCAATTTTTTTCTTTTTCATTTTCTATATATAATTATATCAACAAATTTATAATGTACATGGTCCATGGTTTACACATGTTTTAAATCTATATATTAAAAATATTTGTTTTTTATAAATTTTAATTTTTTAAAATAATATTTATTCTGTATATATAAAAATAAGACCAAATTAATGTATAAAAATAGGTACAAACCTCACTTTTATTAAACCGGTTGTATAAGGATGAGTTAGATTTAAAGTTCACTTTTGTTATGGTATCAGAACTTATACTAATAAATTTATTAGTCCTATTAGGTTACTCGTTATCAAATAATTATTGGACCATCCATATATTGATCAATGTTCGTGATTAAGATCTCTTGATTAGTACATATGTTAAAATAATAATTTATTTTAAATTATATATTTTATTAAAAATATCTTATATTTATTTAAAATAAAATTTAATTATAATATATAAACGATAATAAATTTTATATTCTAATAATTAATTTTAAAAATAAATTATATTAATATTATTATTTAATTTTTAGAATAATTGAATCACCATCTTTGGCTTCTTTTACGTATTTGAACCCTTAGCTAAGATTATAATTATAATTACATAAGTTACAAAAAATAATAATTTAAAATAAACATAACATAACTTTTAAAATTAACTTTTATATATATATTAAGTTACTTACGACTCTATATTTAAACTATAGGGTAACATTCCTGATATATTATATACTATTGGCTAGATCTTTATGTTATGGTCAAACAAAAATCAGAAGTTTCTCTTCTTTTTTGCTAGAGATAAAATCAATAATATTGTAATAGAAAGTTGGAACGGAAGATAGATTATTTAATGAGAAGACGTGATGAAAGCAAAAATATCTTTTGAAACTGAATTTTACACATAACGCTTAGTTGTTTATGAACAAGTTGATGAGTTAAGAAAGAAAAAAAAAAAGGAAAATAGTAATTGTTAAGGGTTTCATTCTAGTAAAAGACACTATGTGAAAGAGATAGACAAGTTTTTTAAAGAAATTGAAAAAAATAAGTGAGTTGTTTTTTCATTACAATTATTATATTGCAAACATATAAAAAATATTATCTAAATAAAATATGAGAAAATATTTTTATTAAATGAATAGGTTGGTGTTCATTAGATATATCTGAAAATAAACTAAGATGGTATGATTTTATGTCAATTTCATACAATGATATTGTATAATGTATAGTATACTATAGAATGGTATAAATATATTACAGGATCATAAATATATTAGAAAAAATTTTAAATTCTATTAATTGATCGAATAAGTAGATTACTAAATTAAATGTCAAAAGATTGTTATATAAAAATTATTAATAATTTATCTCTAACATTTAAAGAGTTATACAAGAATAATAATATTGATAGTAATTTTATCTTATATAGAAGATTAAAAATGGTATTTTAGTTAGTTTTATGATATAATGTTAAATATAATTATTAATTTTTAAATTCAAATATAATATAAAATCTGTTATATAATTTATTATGGGATAAATATAATTAATTATTTTGATTTTAATACATATGAAAATAAATTATTTTTTAATATATAACTTACTCATTTATTTTTTTAATTGATTGATATGATTTTATTTATTATTATGAAACAAATTAGTTTATAGGAGAAAAAGTAAGACTTTTGAATTATAAAAATAATTTCAAAATTATAGAATTATTCCTAATATATATAATTTTATACTTATATATCTAAAAGTTTCTTATGTGTAAGAACTTTCATTTGTACTAAATATAACTATATAATTATATATATTATTCCATCGTTACAAATTTATTATAATACATGCATATTATTATAATATATAATATAAATTTTAGAATGATTACCATTACATCAAATATTTTTGTCATTAAAAATACAAATTAAATTATTTATTTATTATTTTTAATTTGCTGCGTTGAAAATGAAGTTAACAAATATTTACAAGTAAATATTTTTAATTATTTATCAAATAAATAATATAATAAAAGTAAATATTTTTCTTTAAGTGGAAAATGTTAGATTTCTGCTTCCACACATAAAAACAATCATGGAAAATCTAATCTTTTCAAATTAGGATTTTTAAAAACTAATATTTTTTATACCATAGTGTATATGCACACATTATCCTCTATTAAACAAAATTATCTCTCAATCATCTTAACAACTTTCAGGTGAGAAAACAAATTTCAAAATTTAAATTTCAAATTAATATAAAAATAAAAAAATAACATGAAAACAAAAACAACTAACCCTAAGTATATAAGGAATTATGGGTGTTCGCGGTACGGTTTGATTCGGTTTTTCGTTAAAATATATCCGAACTAAATATAAAAATTATTTGCGGTTCAGTTTGAATAAAAAAAATTTGAACCAATCCAAACTAATTTTAGCAGTTTGGTTTGGATCGGTTTTTGTGACTTTTTTTTAATTTTATTTTTTCATTAATAACTGACTATTTTTATTTTTTAAATAATACATTAATAAAAATATAACATCGCAGAAAAATATATTAACGAGTAAATGAAATAAAAAAAAAAACTTACCGGTTAGGATAAAAAAATATATTAGATAGAAGATGAAATGGTGTGGTAAAGATAGATTTAAATAAGAGTTGATGATGAGATAATAAAATCAGAGTAAGAAAATTTCAAGTAAAAAATCCTAAGTATCTAATAAAATGAAAATTGTATCAGAGAAGAGTAGATTTTCTTTATAAAATAAAATTAAAAATAAATAAAATATTATTTAATAATTACAGTTTGATTCGATTTGATTCGGTTTTAAAATACCAAATTACAAACCGGTTGAACCGCACTGTTGTAAAAGAAATTTAAAATAATCTAAAAACTTGTAATTTTAATTATTTTGCAGTTTTTTAGATTGATTTTCGATTTTTTTTATTGATTCCATTCTGAACATCCCTATAAAAAAATAAATGATAAATATTAAAAACATAAAAATTAAAAAATATATATATCAAATCACAAAATATTTTAAAATAATTCAGTTTCATTTACTATATCTAAACATAACGTGGACCTGATTTTATATTATTCTATAGTCCTATAAATAAATTCAATTACAGGTTTTCCTCCAAAGATTTCATAAGAAGGGAAAAGAAATATAATATGTTGAGAGATTTAGTTGTTATTTAAAACGGATCTTATCTTTACACGGTTAAATAAAATAAAATAAGTTATAAAAAGAAAACTTTATGAGGAAGATAGAATCCCGAAAAAGAGGTGAAGAGAGGATATTATAGTAAAAACAGCCGCCAATCACTAGAACAATGATGAAACGTCCCGGAAACTAGGCAAGGGCAAGACCGTCATTTCACATCCCTCACACTAGTCACGGACGGCCCTAAAAAACGCATAACAAACCCTCCCTCACATACACCGCCACCCTATAAATTCACCTCCCCCCTCTCCATTCAACCACACGCAACTCTTTCTCATTACGTTTCGCCCAACGCCTCTCCCTTTCTCTCTCAATTCCTCCCTCCTTTCGATTTCTAGGGTTTCGCTTTCAAACGTTTTTCCTTTTTCGCTCCTAATCTGTAAGTGCTTCCTATTCTTCTCTTCTCTTTATTCCTCTTTCACCTTTCTCTCGCTCGCGCTGCACCGTTCGATTATGATTTTCCGTTCACTGATTCTCATTGTTTCTTGAAATTTCAGATTCTTTGCGTTTCGTTTTGGCTGACTGACGTTCTTTGCAGCGTAATTCGTTTCTGCATTTTAATAGATCAATCAAAACAGGTATTAGTTCTTCCTTTTACCTATTGATATGTTCTTTTGTAATCATTGCTGTTTCGTTTCTAGATCCGATGCGCTTCTTTTTTGTTTGCTGTTAATTTTCCTCTGTTCCGATTGTTTTTATTGATTTGCGTGCTTTATTTTAAATACTTTTTTTTACATGATTTTGATATTATTTTGGTTTTTCTATGTGTTTTTTGTGGAATATTGTTCACATTATTTTGATATTATTTGCTTTCTCTCTTTCCTTCTCTTTTAAAGTGATTTTTAATGATTATCATTTCATTATGTCGAATGAGATTCCGATTCTCGTTGTTGGACGCGCAATCAAATTTTTACGAGTCGTGTACTTGATGCATTTTCTTTTCATTTGTCTTGTCTATGTCTATGTCTAATTATTTAACTGGGACCTGTTATTATTGGTGGTGATCGTGTTTCCTCTTTTTTTCTTTTCTTTTGGTATTCTTGTTTTCGTTTTTTTTTTATCAATTTTTTGTATCGTTTTTGTTGCTTTAAAATCTTAATAAGAATGGTTTTCTTGTTTTTCGAATTGATCAAGGGTGCGGCCCTTTTTGTTTTATTATTACAATTTTTTAAAAAAATGCTATGATATATATATATTTATTATTAATTTTATTTTTTTTTAATTTTGTTAAGATGTGAATTAAGAACTTTTTGAATTATAGATTTAAGAATATTTTTTCTAAAAAATTTATCTTTCCACAGTCTTCAATTTTACGAGCATTGAAAGTATGTTATTAATTTTTTATCCCACCGGGAACCATGCACGTTTGTTGGAGGTCAAATAATTTTTTATACTCGTGCCTAAACATAAACATGATCGTTTTTATTATTTCCAGTGATATGTTTTTTGAATTTGTTGCATGTTTTCGCAACTGCTTATATGTCTGTTGATTGTTTGATGCAGGGCTGAATGAACTAATGGAGTCTAAAGGTGGTAAAAAGAAGTCTAGTAGTAGTAGTAGTAAATCATTATTCTACGAAGCTCCCCTCGGCTACAGCATTGAAGACATTCGACCAAACGGTGGCATCAAGAAATTCAGATCTGCTGCTTACTCTAACGTAAGTTTTGGTTTCTTATTCGTTGCTATTGTCTTTGGATCTTTTGAATGTTCGTCTGTTTTCTTAGTTGATAATTCGTTGATCCAACCTAATGAATGTTTTTCTTTAATCTTTTGCAGTGCGCTCGCAAGCCATCCTGATACCCCCTCGGATTGATAGTTCATTGCATGCAAGCAGTGTTTTATTAGTTTTTTTTTTGTTTTGTTTACTTTTAGGTTTTTACTACTCTCCTTCAGACTCCATCTTTCCAATTCTTCTCTTTGCGATACTCTGTGCTGTTTCCTACCGCGTTCGTTTCTCTCCTGAAGCAAGACCATGGCAGTGTCTGCAATTGGTTTTGAAGGTTATGAAAAGAGGTTGGAAATATCGTTTTTCCAACCAGGACTATTTGCTGACCCTGAAGGAAGGGGTTTAAGAGCTCTTAGTAAATCCCAGCTGGATGAGATTCTAACACCAGCTGCTTGCACCATTGTGTCTTCGCTCTCAAATGATGATGTGGACTCTTATGTTCTATCGGAGTCTAGCCTCTTTGTTTATGCGTACAAGATCATCATCAAAACTTGTGGGACTACAAAGTTACTTCTTGCAATCCCACCCATACTGAAGTTCGCTGAAATGCTTTCTCTTAAAGTTAGATCTGTAACGTACACTAGGGGAAGTTTTATCTTTCCTGGCGCTCAGCCTTATCCCCATCGCAGCTTTAATGAGGAAGTAGCTATACTTGATGACTACTTTGGGAAGCTAGGTTCAGGAAGCATGGCTTATATTATGGGTAGCCCGGACAAAGAAAAGAAATGGCATATCTACTCTGCCTCTGCTGATTCTGTGATCTCATCTGATAACAATGTTTACACTCTAGAGATGTGTATGACGGGCCTGGATAGAGAGAAATCTCAAGTTTTCTTCAAAGAGCAATCTGCTTCAGCTGCTATTATGACTGTTAATTCTGGCATTAGAAATATTCTTCCAGATTCTGAGATATGCGATTTCGACTTTGAGCCATGTGGTTATTCAATGAATTCTGTCGAAGGTGGTGCTGTTTCTACCATTCATATTACTCCAGAAGATGGATTCAGTTATGCAAGCTTTGAGACTGTGGGTTATGACTTTAAAGTGGTGAATTTGAACGAGTTGGTTGAGAGAGTGTTGGCATGTTTCCTTCCCAATGAATTTTCTGTAGCAGTTCATGTGGATGGTGCAAGCAAGTCATTTGAGAAAATTTGTTTTGTCGATGTGAAGGGATACTCTCGTGATGAGTGGTGCCACGAAGCGCTTGGAATGGGCGGTTTTGTTGTCTACCAAAAATTCGTCAAGACTAGTGGCTGTGGTTCACCTAGATCAACTCTGAAGTGTTGGAAAGATGAAGATGAAGAAGAGTAGTTTTAAGTGTGGTTTATCATCCTGTGTTTTTGTAATAAGTCTGGTTTTCCAGACACGTGACTGTTTCTTTTCTTTTGGTGTTATTTTCTGTTTAGTTTTATGATGCTTGTTTCTGTTTAATTGTTCTATTTCCATTTGAACATTTGAATGGGCTAATAAAGCACTTGTTTTCGGTGCAAAGACGCATTTGGTGTTTTGATATGAAAGTTTATAGAATGGCGCAAAGAAAGTTGAAAGCATTCTCGAAGTTTATGATGTCATTGGTAACGAGACATGGTTATACGAATAGTAAGTTTTAGTTACTAATACTAATAGTGCAGCAATACTTGAGGAGAAAAGCCAAACAATTGAGTATGAAAGCGTGATAATAGGGGGTCGTGTAATGGACGCTTCTGGTTGAGTTGTCCCGTTACTAATTTTGCGTGATGAAAAGTTAGTGGGTGGAGGTGGTCATGTCATGGCATGAGAAAATAATGCCTAACTGGGATGGATTTTAAACTGTTTAAGATATGACTTTATGTTTTACCCCTTTTTTCCTTTTACTTAAATGCTATTAAGTAATTTTACGTAGCATATCTTAATAAGATATGTAACATAATTTTACAATAAAAAATTAGATAAAATATAATTTTACAATAGATTATCTTATTTTCCTGCTTAAAACCTGCTATAAAACTAAAATTTTATTTTATAAAATAATTTAAAACAATTTAATTTATTTATATGATCCTTTTATTTTTAAGGACTTCAATGAAAATGAAAAAGTGTTCGTCTCAACTTTTTCAACCTCAAAAAGAAATAAAGAGTTAATGGACTAAAACATTAGGTTAGAAAAATCATGTGTGCGATCCTAAATGTAACAAATTGTTTAAAAGCAAATATATAAATATATTTTATCTAATTTTTTATTGTAAATCTTTTAACAAGATATATTATATATTAGATAAATCTTAGAAATTAGTTAGGAAGGATGAAATTCTAATTTTTCTTATTTGATTTTTCAGAAAATTTTAACTCTCTAAATTTTTTTTAAATTTTTCTCAATTTTTGAAAGGGATTCTTAACTATATCTCATTTGATTAAAAATTCAAAAATATTAAAAGATAAATTTCCAGATAAAAAACGAATTGACATCATCAATTTAGATACGACTTGAAATTATTAATTGAGATACGAATTGAAATTATTAATTTATTAATAGATCCTAAGAATTATATTAAAATTTGAAGATTAAGGATTAAATTAAAGTAAAAAAAAGTTATTAAACAAAATTATTTATGATTATTAGATGTGAAATTGATGAGAATTATGTGATTATTAAATGTGAAAGTATCAATTGAATTTTATTATAAAATTACGATCCTATTTTAATTTGTATTTATTTTTAATTTCAAAAAAATATCTTTATAAAAGTTATAATATTTTTTTTATAATTAAAGGTCGAACTGTTAAGAAATTAATTTTTTATGAAATTATAAACATATTTTAGAATATTTTTGTTACGAATTTGGAGAAGTATCTTCATAAAAGTTTTAGACTTGAATATTAAATAACCAATGATTTTTACTTTACACAAAAATAATGTATATAACTTAAAATATGAATTTTTTAATAATTAAATGTAATGTTGTCAGTCATGTTGTTAGGATTAGCGAATTTCTATCGAAATTATTTTTACTTGAGCTAAAATGTATTATTTCTAGATAATTATTTATGTTATAATTTGTATTAAAAGAGTATGTAAATGTGATAAGACATGTGTTGTATAGTTAAAACTGTTGAATTATGTGATGTGAGATTTGGTGATGTATTATGATTGAAATTAGATTGTGAAACTGAGTTGTACTAAACTGTTAAGATCTATGTAATTATGATTTGTGATGGATTATGAAATGAGATTGGTGATGGGTTATGAAATGAGATTGGTGATAATGCTGTGAATTATGTTTGTGAATTGTGACTAAGGTGCCAAAGAATTGTGATGACAATGAGTTTGTAATTGTAGTAGTGTTAATGAGTTTGTAATGAAAATGGTGTCAATGAGATTGAGATGGTTGTTACTTGAGATAAAAGTGTGTTAATGAGATTGTGATGAACCGTGAATTAGATTATGTGTTTGTGAGACTGAATTGTATGAATGATTATGTGTTGTTTTGTGTCTGAGTCAGATAGTTTCCACGTGATACTATTTGGTTACCACATGTTACTATTTAGTATAACTTTAGGGTACATATGAAATTCTAGATGTCTTTGAATGAGGTATCCAGTCTTCAATGATACTCTAATCACATAGATAGAGGTACCATGTGGTGGAAGTCGATGGAGGTTTCAACTACACTTATCACTTGGTGGGAGGAGCCATTAGTTATTTGATAGGTATGTATGGAAATCACCTTGACTTGCGGTTGTTAGAATGGGGATAAACGTGTAATCCTAAGGTAAAAAAAGACTCTAAAGTGATTACCAATCATGAGGTGAAAAAGACTTTGAATGAGTTGTGTCCGTGGTTTGGTACTAGGATGCATGAGTAAGTGTTAGTCTTTGAGATTAAAAACTCCATATAATTTTTTGGAAGAGTTTGTCTAGTACTTTAAGTGCAAGTGAAAGAATATGTGTGATGATTGTATGTATATGATTATTTAAGTACTTGACTTTTCTTGAATATATGATTAAGATGATGAAAATATGTATTATATAAATTATTATTATTTTGATTGGTTTTGTTTACATTAACTTATTCTTTTTGTTTGTGACTTTGTTGATATTTCGATAATCATGTCTTTATACTAAAACAAATAATAATATAAGTAAAAGTAAATCAATAACTTCAAGTTTCATTAAAAAAAATTGTTAATGATTTTTATAATGATTTTATTTTAAAATGATAAACCTTATTTAGATAATTGAATTTTTTATATATTTAAACATTTCATATTTTATAATATTTTAAAATTATTAATAATTTTTAGGTAGATATTGATATAAATAAATATATTTTTAGTTTTCATTTAGACTTATGATCTATGTTCTTTATATTACACCCCCAGATCAAATATCAATATAAATAGATTTTTTTAATTAAATTTGAGTTTATCTAACACTTATGTTTGTGTGTGCTTTTGTAGGTAATAAATAACAAAATTCAATATCAAATTTATAAAAAAGAGAACGGAGAGAGTATTTTTCAAGACTAGTATTAGTTTTAGTTGTCTTGTTTTTAAGCCTTAAGATGTTTTAGTAATTAATAAGACTTATGATTGAAATTCGGGAATAAGATTGTTTTGATGTAATTTTAAAATAAATTTATTTGATTGTAATTTTAAAATAAAATCGTTTAGATATAGTTATAGAATAGGTTTACTTGATTATAATTTCTAAAATATTCTAGAATACTTTTAATTAGTGAAAAATATTAGATTTTTTGTTTAAATTTCAGATAAAAGGTTATAGGTCTTTTAATAAATGGTTTATTTCTCATCCAAAACTCCGATAGGATGTCTCGTACCTTTATAATAAAAATTTGAATGAATTAGAAATTCTTTTAAGAATTATAAAAAACTTGAGATTTTTGAAAAATTCTCTTAAGAATATGATTCTTTTTTATGAAATCTTATCTTAAATTCTTACGAGTTCGACGGGGAGATTCTTTATCTTATTTCTTGAATCATCTTAAGTGATATGATACTTTATTTCTTTTTTTCTCCTTCTTTAATTTTTCTTTTGTTACTAAAGTTTCTTCCAATAGAGAAATTCAAGAAATCTACATACTCTAAAATAACACCAAATGAACATAACAACAAAAAGTATGTAATAATCCTAAACTTGTCTCAAGATTATAGGGTTTTTAGGTAAGGAAGTAAAAAATGACTAGACTCCAAATAATAGGATAATAAATTAATACGGGAAATATGATGTGATACAAAAGCACTTGATCCTATTTATACTAGTACTGGACCCTTAATCATAAAAGAAGGACACAAAACAGGAAATGTATTGAAATCCAGAAATTAAGAATCAATCGAATATATTCTAAACATAAATAAAGGTTTGGATCTTTATATAATATTTTCCAAATTCTAATGCTCAAGATAAATCTAATAAGCTTTAAGTTGTTACAAAATGAGTTCTTACACACACTCACACATAGTACACTTTGTAAAACATGGCTAGAAATAAAATACTCAGATGCAGGAGACATCAGAAAGATGAACATTGCGGAAAAGATAACTAGGCAATACAACAGAATTGATCATCAACAAGAGAAATTTCTTGGCAAGCAAACAGGTAAACATTTGAAAGCTACAAACAGCAGAAAAATATAAATGATTGGTTGAACTGGATCAGAAATAATAAGAAAATAAAAAATTATTCAAATCAATCTTCACTTTGTAGTTCAGTGGAGATGAATTCATACTCTGGAATAAGACAAACTACAATAACCAAGGGAATTCTTCAAAAAGATGAATCATCATTGATGCTGGAGAAAAATGAGAAAAATAAAGTCAGCATTGGGAAGCTATAACTGCTATGAATTTAATTTTAGGATGTAGGAATAATAATGGACTCAGGTTCCACTTACATATAACCAAGTAATGCAGACAATAGCAAGAACATAAATCCCATAAGAGTTATCTCCAATCAATCAATTTATGATTCAACAGTGCCAATTGTAATACTTATGATAACAACAGTAAAAACTACAGGTGATGCTACAATAAGAAACGAGGTAAAGGTGTCCCGTGTTTGGTCTGCAAAGACTTGAAAAATGCCAAGAGATCAGGATAAATAAAACAAAAAGTTATGAGTTAACGTATTCAGAACCCAAAAAAGTAAAAGTTACAAAAAGAATAACCATTTTTTTGCCAGATAGTAAATGATATTATTATCTTATGAATAAGAGTGTGTATGAAGTTATATATACCAGAAATTTCAAAAAAATTATTCATATGCACAATAACCTCCGGGTCAGATGATAACAACTATAAGTGACCGGATGATTTCTTTTCTACAGGCCAAGAAAATATTTGTAGACTGTCTATAGATCATGAAGTAATAATGCAAGAAAAACTTTCGGCAATTCGATTAAAGTAACTAAATCAAGCCTTCCTAGTTGAAAACAAAACACAAAGCTGTAATTGTAATTTGAACAGCAATAAGCAGAATCAAAATAGCATGTACTCACTTCGGATCTAGATAAAGCTACTCAAAATCAATTTGCCAAAAGTCCACACGATTGGGCGAATTGTTTAAACAATCTCAATCAGTTCCTGTTGCAGCGGAAGAACAAATAGTAACTATTTATATCATTGCAAATGGTTATCTTAATTCAATAGAAATTGGACAGGTAAGGAAATTTCTTACAACAATCTTTGTGTCCTGATATCAAGCATGCACATTAAGGTGCCTCAATTTTTAAAAAGTAACAAATAAAATTGCTATCATCGACCCGTACAAAACTCGCAGCAAGATAATATCCGCTCCACCATATGGTGGCTGTCTTGGTGAAAATGTCAATGGACAAGTTATTAGCTATATATCTGAAACTTCTCACAAAATGCCTTTATATCTGAAAGCTCTCATACAACGCCAGAGTTGAACACATGTAGATCCAGTAAGGTATTGTAATGCCCCTTCTCAATTTCCTCATCTTTTACTTGATGAAGAACAAGGGTCTCAATAATAAGGTCTTCCCAATCAACATCGTCAACTACCATTCCTTTTCTCTTCTTCCTTTTTTCAGGACAAGAGCTATCTAAAGGTCCAGGAATCTCAGCATCTAAAGGATGCATAATTCGCTTTACCCTCAACTTAGCAGCATTGATTCTCTCCTTCCTCATTTTACATTTCAATTGACCGTGGACAAACGATGGCGGCATGGTATCCACTCCAACATCCTTCTCTAGAAGATGTTTAAGCACAAGTTTCTTGCTCAGTTCAGATTTTCCATCCCACCACTCCGTACACTGTAGCAGATCAAATCCAAAACTTCTTTTTTTCCGAGCATTCCCACTCCCTCTCAAAGAATCAGCACAATGATTTTCATCTAAAAACTTCTTGTACAGCACAGACAAGCATTCGGGCGAAATCTGCAGCCTGTCAGCATCCCCATCACCCATTCTATCAGCCTTACTCTCCAACGAAAAATACTGTGAATCCTTCCGCGAAGTCACGCCATCAACCCCATATTCAAAGTCACCATCATGTCTCAAACATTCAGCAACCACATCCTCCAAGTCCACCGCAGTACGATCAAGATCCTTCCTCTTCTCCTTAATCTCCCCAGGCTTCAACATAGACTTCCTCTCCATATACTGAATCACAAAAGGCGCATTCTGAACAATGTTCTTAACAGTAACATCCTTCCCCCAAGGCAGCACCTGCGCAGCCTTCACAAGTGTCTCAAGCAACTCCTTATACCTAAGCCTACAAGTTGAAACCCTAGCATGAACCTCCTTAGCCAATTCCTCCATCTCCACCGCAACCCCATTCAACTCCGCCACAAACACCAACACCGCCACCACCAACGGAAGTGGCCGGCGACCAGTGCTCAGAAACCACTTCACCGCACACTGAATCAAAAACACCCCCTGCTTCCGCATCCTATCAATCACACTCCTCTCAACAGAGGCAAAAAAATTAGAATTCTTAATTGTCCGTTCCAACGAATGCACAATGTCAAACTCAGGGAAATCAGGCCTCAGATTCAAATGATCAACAACACGCAGAATCATCCTACCGATTTCATACACGCCGCACCCCACCACGGAGGCGACTTCCGCCATGGGCAAGGGTCGGTCGTCCCTCCGCATGACAACATACGCGCACGCGCCGATGAGTACGGGGAACCATTCGCCCTGGCCGAACTCGCCCTCGGTGATGGTGGACACCATGCTCCTGACGTCGACGCTCTTGGAAGATAACCCTAGGCTATAAGTTAATTCCTCGATGCTGGTTTGCGCAGCGAGGAGTTTCCTCTCTTTGTATGAGTAGAGGCTGCCGGAACCGGCAGTGCCGACGCGGATGAAGGTACCCTGAGGACCATCGATGCCGCCGATTTGGGCGTCGAATTGGTCAAACTGCTGAACGCTGCCGCACGAGGAACAGATCAACTCGCCAGAATCATCGTCACGGATGAACGAGGTTTTGCTGCAGTAGCTGCACGGGGGAGACATCACACCCACGCTTGTTCAACAATCCACCAAGAGTAAATTAATTAAATTGAGTTGTATAAATAACCCTTATTAAAATTTTTTATGTATAACTATAAATGTAACTTTCAGACATCAAGTGGCTGTAGTTTAGTGGTAAGAATTCCACGTTGTGGCCGTGGAGACCTGGGCTCGAATCCCAGCAGCCACAATTTTTCGTTATCTAACTCTCATCTTAATGGATACTTAAAACAAATTTTTTTATTGTTCAAAATTAAAATTAAAATAATATATTTAAAATTTATAAAGATTAAATTAATATACAAAAATTATAAGAATTATTTTAATATATAATCTATACTAAAAATATATTTTATCCTAATTTTAAAAAATGAGACAAATTAACAACTAAAAATACTCAATAACTTTATGATACTAAAACTAAAATGAAATTTAAATTTATATGTCTTGTTCTATCTTCAAAAATATATAAAATAGATATATTATATTTAAATTTAAATTTTAATAATATACATCATATTCAATAATAATAATAATAATTTTATCTCACCCCGATTTTTTTTTATTGTTGATGACAGGGTCTTTGATTTGAAGGAGCTAACAATTTTAAAAATGTTTTGATTGGGCAGTGGGCTTTTGACATTTGCAATTTGATATATGCTGAGGCAGGTGCGCCAGTATTTTTATGAGACTTTTTGTTTCACTTAATTTTTATGAGATATTTTGCATCTTTTTTATGCAAATTGAGACGTAAATGATGAGTTTTATAGAATTTGGTAATCATATTTTTTATATAGAGTACAATAAAAATGCAACAAACTGATCCTTAATAAATTTTAAATTTTATAAAAGTCTTAATTATTAGAATTGTTAACATTTTACCACATAACTCTATTTTAAATTTAAAAAAAAATAATACGAGATTATTAATATTTTAAAAAGTATATTAAAAAGAATATTATGAATAGTTCCAATTTAATTAAAATAAGTTACTCTAAAATATTTTTTACAATTTTTTTTAACTTGGTATTCTTAATAAAGTTAAAGATTAATCTTTTGAAGTATTGGAATTTATTGAAACTGGCTTCTCTGACTGAAAAGGTTAAACTATATTTAAAGAATAAAATTATTCATCAACCATAGGTATATTAGGTTAGGAAGGTTTTCAAGTGTTATTATCAAACAGAAATTTGGTAAATTGAGTCATCTTTTTAAACATTTTCTTTTACATGACATTGAAAAGCATAGAAGAATATCTGGTCACTTTCTGAATTTAGAACAATTAGATTGTGGGTATGTGGGGTTTGAGAAAAGAGAGAAAAAAAGACAAAAACAGAGTCTTACTTTATAAAAAAAAAATTAATTAGGGTTTAACCACTACTAATAGAAAAGGTAGAAAAAGTTGGGGTAACGTGTTTAGGATCCAAAGCTTTAAAGGGTACTTACTACCTCTCTTTGTTGATGAGAATATGTTCTATCTTTAACACTTCATTGGTTGGTTCACATGAGTTGAAACCTAGCAAAAAATTTATACACAATTTGTGCTATTGAGCCAATGAAATTAAACATTATTATAATTTTTAGTGGGTTCTTTCTTTCTTTCTAGTTTCTAGACATCTTTTTTAGGGTAATATTCTGGGGATCAACATTGAACTTGGAAAATTTCTTTCCTTGGTGATCACACTCAAGCCACACATTTGCTTCACCAATCAATTCATTATCTTCTACTTTAGATGTCTAAATATCTTACATTAAAAGAATACTATTCCTTTAAAGTTGTTTAATTCATAAAGTTAATATTCACAATATACATATTGTATAATTATTTATATATAATTTATACTTTATTTATATATAATTTTGTTTATTTTTAATTAATATGTATTTTTTTATTATTTTGAAATATTGTGACCGACATATATGTAAATTTAGTACAAGAGTTGTTGTTTGTAGGGAAGAAGTTGATGGGTAAAATGCTGAGAAATGGGTGAGAAATGGATGCAATAAGGGGAACAAAGTGGTGGAACAAGGTGTCAATTGTCAACAATTTTGGAAGCTTTATAATTGTCTTCTTTTTCTAAAGAACATGGGCAAAGGCATAATCATGTGGTGAGTTGGTACAATTTGCCATCATAGACCCTCCTCTCCCTCCATTCAAACATTCCTACTCACTAAAAGAACAATCATTTCCCACTCATTTGCGTTAACTCAACCTTCAATCTACTCATTAGCCTCATCCTCAACTTCTCTCTTTAATCCATTGCTTTGACTCTCTTTTCTGCCCTTCTCACAACTTTATATTAACTCTGTTTTTTCTTTTCGCTAAAATTTCTGCTATTTTTTCCTTTGGTTTTGAAGAACCTTTCTGTTCATCAAAGAGTAAGAGCAAAGGTTTTAAGCTTTTCTTAAACTTGGAAATGTTGGAAAAGAGCCAAGTATGTGTAGACACGACAGGAAAAGACCCCTTTCGTTTTCAACAAATCTGATATACGACATGACATAGATACAACTGATATGGTCGTATTTCACAAGAGAATTTCTGCAATGCCCGCCACACAAAGTGGTCTTGTTTTTGTTTAAATCAAGAATGTCACCATCTCTAACCTTAATTAAATAAAGAATTATATTCATAAATAGATAATAGATAAGTAATATCTTATAAATCAATTTTATGAAATTATTTTTAATTTAAAATTTATTTTTATTATAATATTAAAATTTATTTTAATAAAATTATTGAATCTATTATATCATTCTTATTTATATTTATCGTCTTATAATTATTTTGTTATAATTATTTAGTTTATTCAGTTTTATATTTAAACTAATAAAATTTTGATATAAAAAATGTGTTAGAGATTCTACATTATTTAATTAAGATAAATCTTATTTTATAAATTAATTTTATGAAATTGAATTAAATTTAAAATTTATTTTTTTTTTAAATTTATTTTAAATTTAAATATATAATTTATATTGGTAATATTTTAAAATTTATTTTGTTTTTAAAAATACCTCAATAAATCAATATATATAAATTATTTGTGACTTTAATTATTAAATTTTACATATACATAAACAAATGTATTTGAAGAATCATCAGATATTGGTTATATAGAAAGAGAAAGAACGATGTAGATTTCACTTTGGATTGAAAAGTTAATAAAATAATGTTATATGAGATACGAATAATGATTGCATCAAATCAACAGAACCAATGCATAGTACCATGTTCATCATGTAAAGATTCCATCAACATACTCATAACATACCATAACCCATAAAAAATGTCCTTATTCTCCCACGTGTACCTTTATTTTATGAAATCATTGTTAATCTCGTATAAATAGTTTTGCTAGAAATACCAAGAAAGTTTCCAACACTTTTTTTAAACTACTTTGTTAATATAAAATATTTTTTTGTTTTTATAAGTAATTCTTATAAAAAATATTATTGATTATTTTTAATAAATCTTTTTTATTTTAATTATTTTTTATTCACAAAACTTGAGTTCAAAATCTTTCTTAAATGAATTCAAACACAATTTTACATAAATCAATAATAGGCTCATGATTTCTTACACACTCTAATAATGAGTTTGATATACAATAAAATACAATAAAGAATAAACATTTAAACTACCGAAGAGTTTTTTGGTCTAGTATATTATTTGATAAATAATAGACTACATAGATGAAATAATAAAATAATTATTATATTGTCTTTTCTATTATTATCTTAGTAAAATTTATATATATGATAAACTATAATATTATATAAAATTTATATATGTGTAGATAGTAACATTTTGAAAAGGATAGAGACGAAGGTACTAATTTACGGTTTATTTATTTGTTTGTGATTGAATTAAAATTACTTATAATTATATATAGAAAAAAATGTGTTTTTAGTTTTTTAATTTATAAATTATTTCTTAAAAATTTTAAAAATAAGTAACAAATAGTTATTAAATGTTAAATTTAAATATAAGATTTTTTTTTTAGAAATTGAGGGACTATTTCATTGATTTAAAAATACAAAACTAAAATTAATTTTTGATAAAAAGGACTAATATAATAAATTTTCCCTTGCATGTATTCATATTTTATAATATACTGATAATAAACTAATATAAAAATATAATAAAATAAGTTTAATAAAATTTAAGTTTGCATAAAAGATTATATTGCATATCTTAACAAATAATTGAAAGGATAACGTGATGAGTTTTTAGTGCAACCCTAGATAGAAGAAAAAGAAGAAAATGAAGAAAAAGAAGAAAATGAAGAAAAGAAACATGTGTGGGTGTGGCACATGAATGAAGGTACCAAAACAAAGAATGCCCCACAAAAAAAACATAAATGGAAAGTACTAAATGTTAATTACATGTCACATGATGTTTCCTCAAACCTAAAAAATAAAAATTGGTCACTATTCAATCAAAATATTTTGGAAAAAATGGTTATTTGTAGAGTTCTTGTAGAAGATGTTTAGTAATAGACTACAATTAAGGTCACTAAATTTGTAAAGAAAAAACAATTTCGAAGATAAAAATTGAGTTTTTTTTTTTTTTTTTTTTTTTTAAGTTTGATTTGATGAGATTAAAATAAGAACCATACAACATTTATCTAACACGGTTGAAATTTGGTTCTTTGAAGAGAAAAAAAAAAAAAACCGGTCGAAATTTGATAATTGACCAACTACACTAATTTAATAAATTTGAGTGCATTGAATGTGGATCAAAATCCTTTAGAAGGCTACGCAACTTTTTTTATTTGTTAGCTCGGCATACAGGTCTTATTACCAAAGCAGTGTAATTTCTCTTTAAAAATACTAAGATCAATAAAATTTAAAAAATTATGAAAATAAATAAATTGTGTGTGGAAAGAAGCTTTTATTTTGCACATTTATAAATTATAAACATGATTTCTATTTTCTTTTTTAACTTAAGTAAAATAGTAATTAATAACTCGACTTTACTAAAATTAATATTCTTAAATTAGATTTATCATTAAACCCATAAAAATATAGGTTCGGAGTTTAAATTTTTGACAGAATTAAACGTCACATATTCAAAATAATTTCTAAAATATCATATAATTATAACCATTTAACTTAATTATATATATATATATATATATAATCCTATTATATGTCGTCCTTAACAAAGAAATACAGTCATAAAAATAAGATAAAACAAATAATACAAGAAAGGTAAGCTAAAAAAAATATTAATATTGTTTAAAAATTACAAAATTCATAATGCAATCCATACTTCAAGTGTAAAGTTTATATAAAACTTTATATTCTAAAAACATAAGAAAGATAATATAAATTTTAAATATTTGAGAGTAATATCTAATTTATATTTCTGAACTAAATTTAGAGTTTTTTTCATATCAAAATATTGAAGAGTAAATTAATATAATATTTTAATTTTTTTCTTTTTCCTTTTCTTATAAAAGGAAGAAGAAGAAAAAAATACTAACAAATGATATTTATTAATCTTTTAATAAAATTTATTAATCTTTTAATAAAAATAGAATAAATAATATAACATATATTGTGTAAATTTTAAGTAGGTATTTATAAATGTTAAATTATGTGCAAGAATTGCATATAGTTTACTTGTAACACATTTCACTTTTACTCCCATAGTAATTATTTTATTTTATTTTGGTGATCACTTAAATATCCGAACTGGAAATAAAAACGATTAATTTTACAAATTTAAAGAAAAATTCTAAAATTTGAGAGATATAATTTTTACTTTTTAATTTTTTTTTCAGAAACTCATACAACAAATTCAGAAACTAAATAAACTATGAAAAAATGTTAATCAATTAAAATATTGGTTAAGGAAATAACTTCTTGTATTGAAATATGAATGTGTTATTCCATAAATTTTTGAAATGTATTTGATATAATTTTTATAAACTTTTTTCTGAAGACATTAGTGTGGGGTCTGCAATGCACGTGCAGCAAGGTGCCCTAGTGAGGCTTGCAATGATGTAGTCACAGCTACTGTTTCAGATGGAAAATCTGGGACCATTTTCACCAATAAAGAAAAAGGTGTTTCAACTTTCAACACTTACCCTTTTACCAAAATATGAAAAAGAAAAAGACACCCTTCACTGCACTACTGCACAATTATTATTTTCCTAATCCAACTTCAAAATATTCAATCAATAACCATCATATTTTGTAAATTATAACTTTGTTGTAGGTTTTGATTTCTTTAACTACTCTAATTGTGTTTTTTTTGTTAATATGTAGCTGTGAAATACTATAGTTTTATCATAAATTTTGAATGATATGTTTTAAACAAAAGTTCCCTAAAAATAATAATTATGATACCTAATTCATCTTAAAATCAATTTAATAATATCAGATTTATATTTATTTTTATATATTATTTTGGTCTTATCTCTAATCAATATGAGATCCTTAACACATCTCTCTCACATCGAGACGTCACAATCACAAATAATCACAAATGTAAACCAATATATGGATGATCCAACAATAATAATCTGATAACGGATGATCCAATAGAATTAACAAATTTACTAGGATAAGCTATAATATTATAACAAAAGCGAACTTTAAACCTAACTCATTCTCAAAACTAGTTCAGGAGGTGAAGTTTATACTTTACTTATATATTATAATTCGATCTCATTTTTAGTTAATATAAAAAATAATTATGGGTCTAATTCACTTTAAAACGGATTTAAAAAGTAAAATTTATACATTATTTATATATTATAATTCGATCTCATTTTTAGTCGGTATAAAATTTCTCCAACAATCTCTTTATTTCGTTACGTTTTTTAGTGGCAAATTTGACTAAAAAAACTTAACATAAATATCATAATCTAATCTATTTTTTGAAATCAATAACATGTTATGTCTGTTTTTGTGTTTTGTGTTTAGGTTCAGGAAGTAGTTCATTGCCCTCTACATGTTTAAGGTTTTCGACGTGTCACACATGGAGAGAAAGTTATGACATGATTAAGTTAAAGTGTTTCAAACATGAAATTTGTTTTTGGTTAAACGTTACTTGATTATTGTTAGATAATGAATTTTGTCTTTAAATTTCAATTTATTAGAAGTGATAAAAAATAGGTTTTATGTTAAGTTGAAAAAGTTAACTAAATTTTGTACCAAACTTACTTTCAGAATAAATTTTTTTAAATAAATTAATTTATTTAGAAATCAATTTTGTTCAGTATCAATTTATGGTACACTTTATACACGAAAAAGAAAAGATAGAGAAAGGAGAGACAACCATTGATTTGGTATAACAAATTTGTGAAAAAACATGCATATCGAAGTGTATGAGAATCCTTCCTCTTTTCACCTAAAATTATGAACAAGAAAAATGAAAGTTCAGTTTAATCAATTATCAGTGTATATGTTTTTTTTTTTTTAACATTTTTTTATAATTGAAAACATCCCATTAATCAATTATTGAGCTATAATCAATAATGAGAGTATTTTTTTTTTTATAATTATAAGTAATAATAATATTAATAATAATAAATAATAAAAAATTTCTTTTTTATTTATTTTTTCAACCAAACAGCTTCTCTTTCTATTATTTTTAAAAATTTTCTCATTTTTCTCATTTTTTACCCCTCTATTTCTTTTGTTTTTACTAAATGGAATAGAAAATTTATTTCTACCAACATTTCTATAAACACATTGACAAAAAAGAAAAAGTATAGTTACTTTGACAAGTTTATAACTTTTTCATAAAAATAATTTTGTATCTCAAAATAAATAAATAAAAACTATAATTTATAATGACATTACATATTTTCTGAAAAAAAAAAATGATAAACTCAATAAAGTAATGAGACAATTGCTAAAGTAAACAATTATATTATACCTTTATTTAAGGTACACCTTACAGCTGGACCATACATGACTAGCTTTATTTCCTTCACAGAAATTGCTTATATATATATATATATTTGTATTTTATCATATAAAAGAAGTTGCATATATACAAGTTAATTCTGGAGGTGAGTTTGAGCTAAGTTTTAAAAGTAATATAAAGAGAATCAGTTGAGATTAAGTGGAACTCTGTGCAGAGGGCTCTGACAGAAAACTTGCATTGTGTGTGGATTTACACTCGAATTTCGATGATTAAGATTTTGTGATTCTAATTTGAGGTTTGGAATAATCTCAGTAGAGTAGAAAGGAAACAAATTTTATATTAACAGGGTGTCAGTTCTTTTGCTTGGTGGGTTCTGCATGTCAGGTCTGATATGCAAAGGAAATTTTGATGAAAAATTAAAAATTGAAGTTCCTATAAAAACGGGAGTGAAATAGACATCACACACCCCTTTGTACTTCATGACACAGCAATGATGGTAAAAACTAAAAAGCCATCACCTTGGCTTGTTAGTTATGGAGGGTGGATTGGGGATTTCCAAGTGGGGATAATTCAGAACAGTGTGAGAACAGCTTTTGCTTTTAAAAGTAGGCTGCTTTTGGCTTGTTTATTAGAGGAACTGTCTGATGAATGTGATTATTTGGAGACAACATGAGTGATTGAGAATCAATAAAGCTTAGCCAACTAAGATTAGCATGACCAAAGAAAATAGAAAGTAACAGTGAGAGAAAATGGGAGACATAATTGACACAACAAAGATCTCACAAGAGGAGCCATTGCATCACCAATCTCAACCTCAATCCCTTGGGATTCTAACTTTTTCTCACAATAATTGAATAAAACGAAAGAAAGTGGAGTTCGGTACTTAAAAAGATAATGAATGGCATACCTCAGGGACAGGGAATGTTTTTGGATTCTAATTTTTCTACAGGACACAGAGAGCTTATAAGCTCAAAGTGATCTACTTTGTGTTATTTCTCTCTCTCTCTCTCTCATAGTTGATGGCAGCTAATCTCACTGACCCACTTAGTTAATTTTTTTGATTAAGGTCCATTGAGCCGAACTTTCACAGTGCTTAACAGATAATACTTCACTTGCTCTCACTTTTATTTTCTTTTAGTATTATATTTGAAGGAATAGAATAACACTTTACGCTCCTGCACTTTAGACCAATACATGATTGATGGAATTTTCTTTTTCAATCATCTTTTGCATTTATCTAGAAAGAGGCTAATGGAGGGGTGCCTTATGTCTTTTTATTATATATTCTTTGCTTTGCTTTCTTTGTTGAACCATCAAGCAGGCATGCTGGCTCTCTTTTAAGTCTTTTTACAATTAGCTCTGATTCAAGTCTGACACAAGGGTGAGAGTGAGTGCAATTCTGGCTTGAAAGCAGGTGGGAATGGTACTGTTGGACTTGGTGGAAGTTCCTCTTCTGATGTAAAACATGACATGTAACAAAAACAAACCAAGTTGGACTTGGTGGTGTTAGCTGAATCATTCAAAACCTGCTCCTTACTTGCCTCCTCCTTAAGATACAACTTGATCCAGTTTTGTTGTGGTAATAACTAATATAAGTTTCTGGTGATCCTTCAACCCAATGGAGAGAAGAGGGGATGTAGCTCTCTTTTGTTTAGCTTTGTTCTTCTTGTGGACTTCAGTGGCTGGTTTGCTTTCTCCTAAAGGTGTCAACTCTGAAGGTGATTGACTAGGAGCACTTCCCTTATTTCTTAGAGCACATAAATGTAAGGTCACTCTGTAGTCCTAACAAATGCTTGTCTTACATGCAGTTCAAGCTCTGATGAGCATTAAGAACGCTCTGGTGGATCCTCATTCTGTATTGGGTAACTGGGATAGTGATGCTGTAGATCCGTGCAACTGGGCTATGGTCACATGTTCTTCTGATCATTTTGTCACTGCCCTGTAAGCCAAACTGGAACAAACCAAATCATAACAGGAAATATTCAAATTCACTGTTTTTCTGCTTCTGAAGTTTCAACTTATTTCATCCATTTCTTTTTCAGTGGGATTCCAAGCCAAAATATGTCTGGCAAACTCTCACCAAGCATAGGCAACTTACCAAACCTCCTGACTGTGTGAGTAACATGCTATTTATGGTTAAAGAAAGAATTGGGGGAAGTTTTTGCTAAGAATATTATCTTACTATGCATTTTGTAGGCTTCTGCAGGATAATAATATATCAGGACCAATCCCCACTGAGATTGGAAGGCTCCAAAAGCTTCAAACTCTTGATCTTTCTGACAATGCCTTCACTGGTCAACTACCCGATTCTCTTTCCCATATGAAGGGTCTCAATTATTTGTAAGTTCAAGAACATAATGCTATGAATTCTTTTATAGGCTTTACAGAAAAATTTGAGTTAATTCCCTATCAAGAATTTGATGATAGGAATTTAAATTTTTATCAGGCGGCTAAACAATAACAGTCTCACTGGACCAATTCCTTCCTCTTTGGCTAACATGACTCAACTTGCTTTTCTGTAAGTCTCTTCTAGTCTTCTATCATTGATTTATTATTATTTTTCCTCCTTAGTTAACCCGATTTCTTATCAATTATGTATTTTTTGAATTTTTCTTAGGGATATCTCTTATAATAATTTGAGTGAACCTGTGCCAAGAATAAATGCAAAAACATTCAAGTAAGGTGTTTGGTCTTAATTTTTAAAATTTTTCTCATTCAATATTTTCTCTGTTTTCCTCACGTGAGTTCAAAAATATAAATTTTGTTTACGTGTTATTAATTAATTGTTTATGTTTCCTTCTTTCGAAATAGTATTGTAGGCAATCCTCAGATATGTGCCACTGGAGTCGAGCAGAACTGCTTCAAAACAGCGTCAATTCCTTCAGCTCCGAATAATTCTCAAGGTAATCATAGTTCTTGGATGTTTTAGATTTGTTTATGCTTTTTCACCTTCATGATGTTGCATCTAAAGTTTTTCTTCTTATCTGCCATAAAGTGGACTTAGTCTACTTAGTCCAAAAGTACTGTTTTGGGGTGCATAATTATTTCACTAAACTGTTCAAAACTATCAAGTTCTAGGTTGTCTTAACATGTTTATAATCATTGCGTTCATCATTCTCCACCCCAGTATTTATTTTTTCTTTTTGCATGCAATTTACCTTCATACCCTAACACAACTTCCTGAAATGCTTTTCAAGATTCACAATCCACCAAAAAACCAAAGAGTCGCAAAGTAGCCTTGGCTTTTGCTTCAAGCTTAAGCTGCATATGCTTACTAGTTCTGGGACTTGGCTTCCTCATCTGGTGGAGACAAAGATATAATAAGCAAATATTCTTTGATGTTAATGGTTAGTGGATCTTGAACTTGGTAGCCATATCATTGATTTACTCTTCTTTAACTCAACTTTACTTCCTCTTTCAGAACAACACCGTGAAGAGGTTTGCCTTGGAAACCTCAAGAAGTTCCACTTCAGAGAACTTCAGCTTGCTACAAACAACTTCAGCAGCAAGAACTTGATTGGCAAAGGTGGTTTTGGAAATGTCTACAAAGGGTATCTCCAAGATGGTACAGTTATAGCAGTAAAAAGGCTCAAAGATGGTAATGCCATTGGAGGTGAGATCCAATTCCAAACTGAAGTTGAGATGATCAGCTTAGCCGTCCATCGGAATCTTCTTCGACTGTACGGATTCTGCATGACTGCTACAGAAAGGCTCTTGGTTTATCCTTACATGTCAAATGGAAGTGTTGCTTCCCGTCTGAAAGGTACGTCAATTTTATACTGCTAGATTACAGTTATAATATGTGTAGTTTTTAACACGATTTGGTTCTTCAAATTGGTAGCTTGTGTGTTACTTAAGTATTTGAAAGTCCATGTTTATGCAAATTGATCCTCCAAAGTGTAACTGCTAACGAAGTTAGTCCAGCTGAGTTGTTAACTTGTAAACAATTTTATATCTCAAAGGACTAACTTGTATAAACAAAAACTTTTAGTAACCAAAAGAACAGAAGCAGTCA
This sequence comes from Macrotyloma uniflorum, assembly GCA_016859785.1. Classification (NCBI taxonomy): domain Eukaryota; kingdom Viridiplantae; phylum Streptophyta; class Magnoliopsida; order Fabales; family Fabaceae; genus Macrotyloma; species Macrotyloma uniflorum. The sequence goes on from BDMB01000021.1 coordinate 816,152, forward strand.
CTTTCTAGGATTCAATTGCATATTAACTTGGATAAGATACACTTAGTCCCATATTCTTTAGGTTTCACTTTGATCTCCAATGTTTAAGAAGTTTTACTTAGTCTTAAAGTAGCTTTGCTAAACCAAAATGGTCCCTCTGTTTAGTTTTTTGTACTAACAGTATCAGTTTTGCTTGAGGTGACAAACATGTATCTCTCACAATTTTCTGCTTAATTTAGTATATTGATGTAAAGACCAACTTGGTCCAACATAGATGTTTTAAGGATCCAATATTAAAATCTTTTAAATTTAGAGGCCAAACTGTATTTTATTCTATTAACTTGTATATAGATTCAGTATTCTTGGGTCTTCTGCCATACAGATGAAACTTTTTATGAAAATCTAAACTCAAATGTACTCCTAATTCCTTAAAACCAAAGAAAAAGAATTGTTGAGTTTCCAAACATATAATTTGTTTGATGAAGTAGGAGTATTCACTACCTTTATATGAAACAGCCAAGCCAGCTTTGGACTGGCCTACGAGGAAGAGAATAGCTTTAGGAGCTGGGAGAGGCTTGCTATATTTGCATGAACAGTGTGATCCAAAGATTATTCACAGGGATGTGAAGGCAGCAAATATCTTGCTTGATGATTATTGTGAGGCGGTGGTGGGAGATTTTGGGTTGGCGAAGCTGTTAGATCACAGGGATTCACATGTGACTACAGCAGTCAGAGGCACTGTGGGGCACATAGCCCCTGAGTATCTCTCAACAGGTCAATCCTCTGAGAAAACAGATGTTTTTGGGTTTGGAATTCTTCTTCTTGAACTGATATCTGGCCAAAGGGCTCTAGAGTTTGGGAAAGCAGCAAACCAGAAAGGAGCTATGCTAGACTGGGTGAGCCAACCAGAATTGGGTTCTTTTTCATTTATTTATTTATGGTTTAATATGATTGTCAGTTCTGTAAATAAAGTGAATTTTGTCCTCATAAATTTTACAAGTTTTGAAAAAATTCCTTACCACTCATTTCAGTAAATCTTGGTCAAGCTTATAACTAAGCTATCATGTGATGTGTCCTAAATGTATCGTCACTACACTTGCAGGTGAAGAAAATCCATCAAGAGAAAAAAATGGACTTGTTGGTTGACAAGGACCTGAAAAACAACTATGATAGGATTGAGCTTGATGAAATTGTGCAAGTGGCTCTTTTATGCACTCAGTACCTTCCAAGTCACAGACCTAAGATGTCTGAAGTGGTTAGGATGCTTGAAGGAGATGGTCTCGCAGAGAAATGGGAAGCTTCTCAGAGGGCTGAATCAACAAGAAGTAGAGGAAATGAACTCTCCTCTTCAGAGCGCTACTCTGACCTCACTGATGACTCTTCACTACTTGCACAAGCTATGGAACTTTCTGGACCAAGATGATTTACAAAGTCACTATGTGTGACATTTAAGTTGGTGAAGAAGAGTGAAAGGAACTTAAAGTTTCTTCAAATGCAAGTGCCTGACTTGCAGTGAACTTGGTGTAACATCAGCATCACAGTAGCACCTCAAAGAGTGATGCTAGTTTCTGACTGTACAGAATCTGATTGGAGACATTAACTTATAGATTGAGTGTTAAGTGTTTTTCTTAAGTGATGGAGCGAAAATTTTGTGGGAAATGTCCTTCTGCCTCCTTCAACTTGTTAGAAGAATAACGTTTGTATAAATATATTGTACTTAAACTGTCAATAATAGTATTTTGGAATTTGAGAGTTTACACTTATGTATTGTAATTTGTAGAGTTTTCACCTATGAGTCATTGCTTAATTTGCTTATGTTTTCTGCTATACTTTCTAACAGATTTTTTGTGCCCAGTAAAGCTTAGTGATCATTGATTAAAATTAGAGCATTTTACGGAAAAAATAATATTAAATAAAATAAAAGTAATTAAAAAAATAATTATATTCGAAAATAAAAAGTAATTTTGTTTTCTTACAAATGAAAACAAATATACTACTTATTTGTTTTTTATATGTTTAGAGTCTCACCAGTTATTTGAGATGAGAGAAAGACTCATGAAGTATATAAAGATCCACATGTAGTATCTTTATTCGGTATCTTTCTATTCGTGTTTTTCTCCCACACAACTAAATATAGAGAAATCTTCAAAGTATGTATCTTATTTGTACTCAAAACGTTCCTAGCCAGAGACTCAACTCAAGATGTCTGAAGCAGCTCAAATGCTTAAATGAAATGAAATTGCCAGTAAAAGGGTGGACTCTGAGGTAAAGTTAAAGAACTCTCTGCTTCAATGCAATTTCAAAGTACCCAACCTAGAACTATTTTAGTGAGAACAAGGATCGATTTACTAAAAACAACACCATATTATCAAATGAATCAAGAATTTTACCAAGGTGCACTTATTATGCCAAAGGCAAGCGCAGATATAAATTGTGGCACACTGAAAGGCTGAATTTGTGTCGGTATTTCTTATATTATGCAAAATGAAGTTTTAATGCTTAAATCATTAATTGGTATAAACTTATTATATAAGAGGTCAAATCATTTCCTGGTGGAATAAGCTCCTGAAACAAAGTCACCGGGGCAAAATGCCATTAACCATACTGCACATAAACTCTTAAGTAATTATTTTAGATTAAATACTTAATAGAAAGGTATAAAATCTCTCAATCTTGCTTATGCTACGTTATCACATCACATGCCTTACAAATGTTTATTATGGTGAAAACTACCATAAATCAATAATAATTTACCCCCATAATAGCTGTAGATTATGATGCACATGCAACTCTCAGCATATTTCACAAGATTCTTTTAGGTCGTGGACAAAGCCTATAACGAGTAACAATTGTTGAGTTTTAAAAGATTATAAATTCAAGAGATATGAAACTAATGTGATTGAGGGAGTTAAGAATTGGAGAGGAATTAGAGTTTTGAGCAATGCTATTGGACTACGGGTACAAAAAAATGAATAGAAGTGGTGGCATGTGTTTGTACTCTCAATCACACCCACAACCACAACATGATAGCATGTAGCTGAGTGGAAATTAATTTGTGTAAAACACTCCTATGGTACAATCCAGCATATCAAGTTCAGATGAGCAAACCAAAGGAAAAGCATCCTTGTCAACCGGATTTAAAAAATCTAGTAGATGCAAATTTCAGCTAAGATTCCTATAGTAACTGGCTATCAGTTACCATTAATCAGCTCCATGTTTGACTTTCCAGATGCTTACTTGGGCTTTTAGTCAGTAAAATGGGCTGTAACTTGAATGCTACACATGTCTTCAATCAATCTATATGAAATTCCTACTTTAGCTTGAGAATCTACAGGTTTTCACATTGGTAATATTTGTATTTTAAAGTTATGCATAAACCCAGGGTAAGTAGCAATGGAAATGATATAAAAGAATGCATTTTCTAACACAGTCCACAATTTCACTCGTGGATGAAAATAACTTCCGCTCTAGAAGAAGCTCTTCGACATTTCACCAATTCGATCAACATTTTCAAATTATTCTCCATGTCAAATACACAAGGTATGATACTCAATGTCTCAAGCAGAGGAGAACAGCCAAGCAAATATTTGATAAATTCTATCTCATGTGGCCAACCACCCATTTCTGACAACTTCACAAGTTTAAGCTTGTTAAGTGCAGAATCTGAAAGGCATCCTTTTTCCCAAAAATCCAAATCTGCGGCATCTACAGCAGCTGGTATGGTCGATGAACCCTGCCAAAGTCAATTGCATAAAATAATGCAGTAGTAAATCTTGTATAAAAAGGGCTGATTTGTAAAAATTAATAACAAAACCATTCATTATTGCTTTGTAAAAACTGAAAATCTCTACTTTTGCATTCAATGAGGACTGATGACTTACCGAAATTTGTAGTTCTTTTAGATTGGGAGAGCTTGTGATCATGCGAAGGATAACAAGTATCTCTTTTGTATCCTCAAAATTTACTTGATATAATTCAATAGTCTCCAAATTGTGGTACGTTATTGGAAGATGCACTGAATCAATACCTATGCTCAAATACTTCAAGAAAGTGCAGAAATGAAAAAATAGAAGTTGGTCATACATAATAATTTCAAAGCACCCTTCCATTGGGGATGAACAAACACAATAAACAGATGAGAACAAGACTTTACCTTTGTGAAGTAAATAAGCCCGACAAGCTTCTCAAGATTAGGCACACCACCAAGAAACTTGACAAAATTGCAGTTTGAGCTTTGTTCAAAATGCTCAGCAATGTCATCAGTCATATACATAGCAATGGATATTTCAACCAATAGTGGAGTATCTTCAAGACATATATCCGTGAATTCACCTTCAAGATACAAGTACTTAAGATTCGGGGCGCAAATAGTAAGAGCCAAATTATCAAAATAAGACAGTGATAAACTCTCCAAGAGAGGGCATCTGGAAATAAGGCTCTCAACTGCCTCAGGGGATATCAAAACTTGATGAAGGCTAAGGCTCCTCAAGCACAGAAACCCCTTAAAACTATGAGGCGGATCCAACTCGCACCGCGAGAGCTCCAACTTAGTCAACTTCCTACAATTGAAAAGGCTTGAAGGTATTCTAAAAAACTCCCCTTCTCCCAACTCCATAACCAACTCCTTGATATCGTTCCTCGAGAGGAAAAGAATCCACTGATCAATTTCAGGACAGCTCTGCAGCTTCGAATTCGTAATTTGAAACTTATGAATTGGCCCTTGGTGAAGAAACAACACCCTGGTGATGAACTTGACAACACTCCTTTCAACAACCTCCCTATCATTACTAAAGGGCACACATTTGTCATCAAACACAAGTTGAGTAACTGAAGCCCATTTGTATCTCCATTTACTAGACAAAATGCTAGTTCTCACAGCATCTCTAATTGGAAGCTGCACCAGAATACTCTCTATAATGCTTTGAGGAAGGTCACTGATCAAGTCAGGACCCATCACATCACCCATTCTTATGCCTCACCTAATTCACATCACAACAGCAACACAAGCAACCAAAAAATAAACAAACAAGAAAAGTAACTCAATTTGCCCACAATTCTTCATAAATCAAAGAACCCATTAAAGAAAAAGAAAGTATACCCAATTACTTTGTACAAGTATTTATATCACTAACCCTGGTTTTTAATTCTTGTGCTGTGAACAAATGTAGTGAAATCTAGGATCTGATACAAACACCCTTCTGAGGGCTAAATTGTTTGCATTGAGAAAGAATCCAGTAGAATGTACCAAGATAAAAAGCAACCATTAATAAGATTGGAAGCGAATTGGAGCTGAAGGAAGCCGATCACGGATTTATCGGAACTATGGGATCGGATTGGGCTGAAAAGGGGCATTGGAGAGGAGAGGAAAAGGAAGAGAATTGTGGGCACTTTAATCGAACTTTAGAACAACAATTATCTGTTGCGATGAGAAGAAATATTGAGAGAGTAAAAAAACTGAAATGTTGCGTGCAAGAATGCACAATGTAACCGTAGAAGTGAATCTTGAAAAGCATGAGAAGTAAAGTTACTGTCGTAGTTTCTGTTATGGGCCGAATATACGGCCCAATCTATACAGGCCTCTCTAATGGATTGCCATTGTGACATGACCCACATGATATTTAAAATGTAGTTAGTGAAATTGATTATTTTAATTTTTTTTTAAATTTTATTATAAAATGTTATCATAGTTTACTTTTTACTATAAAGAATTGATGTATAAAGTTAATAAATTTTTACTTAATTTTTTATAAAATTAGCAACTCTGTCTACTCTATCTTAATTTGTAGGTTAATAATTAATTTAAAAATTAATAAAAATATTTGAAAAAGAATTTATGAAGAAACTTCATTAAGTATGGAAGAGTGACCTCTTTTTATAAATAATCAAATTGATAATGGAAATAAATCAATTAATTATCATTAAAGATTGAATCTCTTTATTATCTTTGCACAATAATATTCATGTGTTAACATTGGGTCATGAGTTAAAGAATATAATAAAATAATATACAAGATATAAATAAAAAAGTGGAGAAAAAAAAATTAAGATCTGTCATTAAATCTTATCCGTATGAGATATAAATAAAAAAAAAAAATTGGATACAAAAATCTGTCAAAGTTTTTCTGTTGAAAATAGAGTTTATTTTTTTCAATAAAAAAATTATGAAAAACACTTATCATTACTCTCTATACCTTTTAAAATTGTTATTTTATTCTCAATAATTAATCAATTGAATATATAAATAATTTTTCTGATTAGTTTTTTTATGTGAAATCACTAATGAATAAAACGTAAAAAATACAAATAATTTCCTAGATTAAAAATTATTAGATGTTTGAAAATAAAATTTGTTTTATAAAATAGTCAATGAATAATTCATAACATGTTAATTTTAAAAATATTATATTTTGATTTGAAAAATATTTTATACACCTTTTATTTATAAATAATTATAAAACTATTGTCTTATTTTAATTCTGTTACTAGTTCTTGAAAGGGATAAGGGATGAAATGTTTTATATAAATATTTGAGGTTCGAAAGTTAAGTGAAAATATGAAATATTTGATAATTATTCAAAATTAAATTTAAGCAATTTTAATATATTTTATTAAAGATTTTTAACTGCATAAAAATAAGCATTAAATAATTTCTGTAATTAGAATATTTATTTTATCTTTATTAAATAATTTCTACTTCTATTCTTTAAATAAGATCACGTTGTTACTTTTTTATTATTGTGAACTCAAATAAATATTATTTTTTATTTATTATATTTATTAAATTATTCTTACATTTAATATATTAGTAACATATACTTAATTCACATTAAAAATTATATTCAAATATTTTAAGAGAATAATAACTTCAACTTTTACCGATGTAATTGGATTTCTGAATGATTAAAATAATACCTTATATATTAGGAATACTAAAATTGAATTTCTTAAAAAATGACTTCTTAATACATCTTAGGATTATGTTCCGACATGGCAAAAAAATTATAAAAAGTGTGATAATCATATAATTATCTACAATATTGATTAAGATAAAGATTACCTCTCAACAAAATACTAATTGAAGTAAAGTTTAACTATCTACAAATTTATATAATTTTCAATTACATAATCTTACAACCCTAAACAGGTCATTACAAATTGTTTTTTACCTGATTGAGTAAACATTAAAATTATTGATATTATTGATCAAGGTAAACTTCAAATTATTTGAAAATAATCATATACAATAATTAATATTGGTCTAGACAAATATTAATATTAATATGGTGTGATATGATGAAGAATTACTGGGCTAAAATTCATTGTGATATAATGAAGAATTACATATATAAGTAAACATTAATTTACTATGAACACCGATTACATATATATAGGATTACATTATCAACTATTTAATCTTGTTAAAAAAAATGTGACATTGAAAGTAGCAAGCATTTCAAATGTTGATTACGTAGATTTTGAATTCATTAGAGATAAATATCACATAGATAAATAAACTCATTTATTCTCTTGTCCTAAGACTTAAACTAGTGGTTGTGTATCCTCTAATCAAAGGCATTTTAGTTTATATCCAATTGTCTTAACATTTAAGACTAGAGGATATGCATTCTTCAATCAAAGTCATTTCAATTTATACCCAATTCATATAATGATATACTCTTTAATTCATTATCAATCGATTATTAAGTCAACTTGATACTAAACTATAAAAATTATATTAATAATTGATTTGTATAGGAATCATTTAAACACTTTTTGATAAATAATTCTTAAAAATAAGATATTATTATTTTTAATAGATTTATTGGGATATGCGCTCGACTTACTAAATTTATATAATTTTTAATATCATATTTTTATTAAATAATTAATAATTTTCGCTATCATATCTTTATTAAATAATTAATATTTTTAAGTAGATATTTGGTTGATATTAAGTACTTGTGAATAAATAAGAAACAACATTGATCCTAAAAAATACTTATTTTAAATAATCTACATAGAAATCTAATAATTCTAGTTAGGTCTTTTTATTAGAACATTATATATTCTATTAATAAAGTCATTTTAGTTTATATTTAATCCATATAATGATATATTCTTTAACTCATTACCCATCGATTATTCAATCTTATTTTTTTGAATGACTCAATACATTGTGTACTCCAAATAAAAAGAATTCAATCAATAAATTATTTATATAAAAATCATCTAAACATCCATCGTTAAACTATACTTAAAATAACAAATTATTATTTCTAATTGGTTATTAAAATATGCACCTGAATTATTAGATTTATATATTTTCGAATACCATATATTCTATTAAATAATCAATATTTTCAAATAAAAAATTATAAATAAATAAACAATAATATTAAACTTTAGAGAAAACTCATTTTTAATATTCTCGTTTAAAACCTAATAATTCTACTTACTTTTTTTTTACTAAAACAAAAAAAATGTAAATTTAATATTCATAATTAATTATAGATGTCTTTTCTTTATATATAATAATTAAAAATTATAATTATAAATATAAATATTATTATATATTTTTTATTCTTTAAAAAATAATATTAAAAAAAAAGTTTATTAATAATAAATAAAAATTATTTCATCCTCTATTCATTCCTATTCTCTCAAATAAGGTCTCTTTCTCATTTCTAATTTATTTCTCCAATTTTAACTTGAAAGATATAGGAATTTAACTTCTGCTCTCGGAGATGCTCGTTTCATCTGCAACAAATCACGTGACATACTTAACAATGTAGTTAAGTCTGAGGGAAGACAAAGACCAACCTTGAAAGTAAGGATCTTCAATGATGAGGACTTGGCAAGCACAAATCGTATGAAATTGAGTGCAGGGTTATAGTCTGTTTCAGCTACGATGTTCACAATTTGAAGTCGAGGAAAACAACAATAATTGCAGTCAAACTTCTTCAAAATCATCTCTGGCTTCAAAACCACTTCATCACTCTGTGTCTTCTTGGTTGGAATCTCTATATCAACTTTCTCCAGGTTAGGAAAACTTTCAAGCAAAGAAATAAGAAACAGAAGTTCTTCTTCCTTTTCCAGATTCACATCACTGAATTTCAGATGCGTTAAAGTCTCAGCTGACCTAGGCACCACTCGTTGATTGATGGCAGATAAAATCTATGCATACACAAACAACACAACTATGAGATATGCACATCACATATAGAAACACACAACATAAGGCAAGACACCATGTTGAGAATGTTGGTTCATGAACCAAAATATAACTTTGTTTCTCTTTCCGACTAACAACTACAGAAAATCAAATATGGCAATTGAACTAGGTATGTAAACTTGATATAAAAAAATGTCAATTCGTTACAAGAATGTAAAAGTTAACAAATCAAATTCAATCAAACAAAATTAATAGACTCAGATATGTTATTCATTTTTCTAACCTGAAAGCAACCTCCCAGATCCAGTCTCTCAATTTTTGGCAAATCTTTCATCAAATCAGATAACCAGTACCAGCCTCCCATAATTTCGTCCCCACCTTTATCAGCCCAGAGTGTGAGATCAACCAGATTCTGTGCTTGATTTAAACAAATTGACTTGATAACCTCATCTCCAAATATGCGTAGGATTTTGAGGATAGAAGAGACATTAATATATTTAAAACCAGAACAGTAAGAAATGGTGAGATCCACGAGGAAGGAAGAACCAGACAAAATACTCTCAAGTACACCTGACCCAAATGCAATGTTGAATAAATGAAGCGTAACCAGACTTTTAAAGCCACACAAATGAGGCACTGTTGGAAACTTAGAATTCTGAAGTTTAAGATAAGTCAAGTCCTGACATAAGAAGATATGAGATGGTATTTTATTGGGAAGTTGAGACGTGAACACAAGCGTAAGATGTTTAAGCCCTTTCCTCGACAAAATTAGCATCCACTTATTGAGATATTGGTATTGGCAACTTGAAGGGACGTGAAGAGCAAATTCATGTAGCGGGTCATTGTGGATAAAAAGAACATCATTAATGATAAAATTTTCATTGTGATAACTATTCCTACAATTCATATGAAAGCCTTGTTCAAACTTCAGTTTTGAGACTGAGGCCCAGATATACCTCCATTTCCTCGATAGTATACTGGTCTTGACTAGGTCTTTCATCGACAAGTTTTGTAGGATCGCATCAATCACGTCAATAGGTAAGTCACTGATCCGATCAATGTGTGCTCCTCGATCACCCTCCATCTGGAAATGAAGCACAAGTAAAGTAGGAATTCAATTATCTTATTTAAATTTCAATGCTTTTGACAATATGAATGGTGAATTACACTTTTGATAAGCAAAGGATTTTTCTCCTACATTCTAACCTTCAAAACTGGATCAATAGAATCAACTTTCCTCCACAATGTTATGCCTACTATAAATTACCAAGAAAAAAATAGAGGAGCGAAGATTACAATTGACAAAATTTGCATTGAGATAATTGAAAAGGCACTTCCGATATGAAACCAGATGAAAAAGAAGAACGAACCTGGGTGATAACTTGGTGACAGTGAAAGAGATTTCTAATTCAACTCACGTCATAAGAATATAAATACAAGATGAATTAGGGTTTTTGCCTATATGCATGACAAGATGAATTAGGGTTGGCTCATATGTATGTATCGTTTTTCTCTTGTGCAAATACTGCTAATTTTCTTTTTAATTTGTTTTTTAAATTTCCGTACTATAAATTACTAGTTATTAATTGGGGGTAATAGTGAAATTCAACAGACATTTAATATATATTTTTAAATTAAGATTTAAATATATTTTTAGTCTGTTCTAAATTTAAATTAGTTTTTCTAATTATTTTTCATTTTTTATCGTTTAAAATTTGAAATAATAAAATAAATATTTTTTTACTTACTATAAAAAAAATCTTTATCCCGTAACCAAAATGATCACAAAAATATCAGACGAACGATCCGTGGATTCAGTTCTCCGTTATTATTAGTTACAAAAAAACCATTCGTGAATCAGTTATCCATGAAAAGTTATAAATTATTATATATAATTCTTAATAAAAGGATTAATGTTCAGTAATTTTTAGAATTTTACTTTTAATATTTTGTAAAAAAAATTTAACAAATTTTTTATTTTAAATATTTTAATTCTATCAATATTAACTTATGTAAGTAATTTCCAATTTTATTTTTATTTTTTTATAATTTTTTTTAAAATTATTTTAGTAATTAATTTTTTTTATAAATTTATTATCCTTTAATATTTTAATAAAATTTAATAATTAAAAATTTTAATTATATTTATATTTTTTTTTACTATACATGTCAGGTATAGTTCTAGGAATAAATTGAAAAACAGAAAAAAAAATCAAATAGGAAGGGATTTTGATATTATTAATGTAAAAGGAAAAATATAAATATTACAAAAATAATTAAAAGAATCATATCCATTAAATATGTAATTAGTGGGCTATATAACCAATTATTACTAACAACTTCTAATCATTTTTAATTAGAAAGTTTAACAAACTTAACAACTTATTTATACAATCACCTGTTGACTTGACGTATTACTATTTAATTTTTTTCTAACCATCTTATTATGAGCTAACTAGAATCTAGTTATAAAACAATCTAATTATAAATTTTATTTATCTTTATTTATCTACATCAATGTTTATATTATTTAGTACTCTTATCTATGAGTAAACTCTTAATTTATTAATTTATAGTAACAATAACATTAAATTATAACAAAAATTGAAACAATAAATATGTAAGAACATATCAATTTGATAGATGGTGAGCTTACTTGCTTAAAAAGAATTTTTATTTTTATTTTTATAAAATTCTAATTTTATGAATTTTTATTCTTGCTTTCACAAAATCTCAATTTCTTTAATATCTTTAAATTTTTCTCAAAATTTTTAAATATTCTCTCTTTAATATTTTTATTTAATTATTATTTATATAAAAAAAATATTAAAAAAAAGTGTGAAAATAAAACTTTTATATTTAATTTAATAATATATAAGTTTAGATTCTTAGTTTTATGTTAAGATTAATATTTAAGATTTTCTTAAAACAAATCTTAATGATTAATTAGGTGGGATGGCGGAAGAAATCTAAAAGCAATCCATTTTTTTGGGAGTTGTGTCCTATATTACATCTTAATTTCATTATATCTAAATTTGATAATAAAAGAATAACTATTCACCGGCAAGAATTTTTATTTTATTTTTTTTTGCCAATTCTAAGAATCGATCTTCAAAACAAGATATAAAAATACGTAAGATGGTATGAAATCTCAAAAAATACAAAAATTCCGTTATTTACTAAACATGTAAGTATTTATACATATTATTTTATTGATTAGATTGAATCTATATCTATATAGATATAGATATAAAAATTATCACTCTTTTGAAGTCACAAATAATTCAGTTATTGACGCCTTCGTTATCTTCTAATTTAGCTTCTGTAGATATCAAACTCTACGATGAGATGATTTGATTACAATTCTTTTTAATCTCACAATCAAGGATCATCACCCTTCTTATTGATTCATTGAAATTCGGAACAGTTCAAACATTAAAATATTGATGTCAGATGTATTTAAATTATTTACATGATCACTATTTGTATTTACTTAATTTATAAAATTTTCTTTTATTTTTTATAATTTATTTATTTTTCTTGACATTTATTATTTTTTTTACTTTTCCTACAATTTAATTAGTATATATATTTTTATTAATTATCTTTTATTATCATATAGTTACATGTTCTTTAAAATATATTTTATCCTTTTTTTTTAATGTTATTTCTTTTTTTTTCCAATTGTATTGTTTCATTATTCTAAAATTTATGTTTGGTAAACTGGTAAAAATTTATGATGAAATATTTGGTGCTCTTTTTATTAAAATACATAAATTTATTACTTATATTTATTTTCAGAATGAATTCTTATTTAATAAAAATACTTAGATAATTTCTTTAGAAATTTTTATATTATTATTTTAATACCTTTTGTAATATAATTATTTTCAAGTATATTTAAATTAAAAGTGAAATGTTTATTCTTCTAAAAAATTCACTATTGTATATTTATTTTAATTGGTCAAATAATTATCATTAAATAATTATTATTGTATTGATATAAAAATGTTATCTTTTAGAATAATTTTAGTTATAACTTCTTAATATACTCAATCTAACCAATAAACATATAATAGCTATAAACTATATTGACTCCAAGATATACAAAGAAATTCATTAGCATTGCATTAGAAGCGTCTAAAGTGCTACACCGTCGTCAAAGTTCATCCAACTTGTTCTCAATTACGGATAAAATTAAAATAAATAATTTTAAAGTATTGTACATAATAACATACAAAATTAAAATAAATAATTTTTAAAATATTATAAATAATTACATATAAAATTAAAATAAATAATTTTTTTTGTTTTGTCTTATTTATCCTTGATTTTGTGTAATATGAATTCTTTACTATATTTCCTAAAAAAATTACATATATATTTTTTTAAAGTATTTTACATAATTACGTACATAATTAAATATTTTAATTTAAATATTAAATAAAATGTTTAAGATTCTCTTTATCAATTTTGATAATGTTCGTAGTCTTAATGAATATTCGGAGTTTAATCATTCTTTGGGTTTGCGAATAGAGATTAGAAGTGAAAAAATATATAGAAAACAATGGACTTCACGAATTCTGTGATGAAGAGATTAGTGTGAACCTTCAACTTTTAAGCAGAATTCGATTCAATCCATTCCTTCATTCGTTTTTATCTCGTCATCGTCGTCGATACGGAGTACCTTAACGTCCTCTTTCACTCTAGTCCTTCTTGCCGAGAACCGGAGAGTTATTACACCGTCGTCAAAGTTCATAACTTGGCCTCAATTACGTATAAAATTAAAATAAATAATTTTTAAAGTATTGTACATAATTACATACAAAATTAAAATAAATAATTTTTAAAGTATTATAAATAATTACGTATAAAATAAAAATAAATAATTTTTTGTTTGTCTTATTTATCCTTGATTTTGTATAATATTCTATTTATAAAATATTTATAAAGTTAGGAATCCTTTACTATATTTCCTAAAAAAAATTATATATATATATTTTTAAATATTGTACATAACTACGTACATAATTAAATATTTTAATTTAAATATTTAATAAAATGTTTAAGATTCTCTTTATCAATTTTAATAATTTCTTAGTCTTAATAAATATTCGGAATTTGATCATTCTTTAGATTTGCAAATAGAGATTAGAAATGAAAAAATTCATAAAAAACATTGGCCTTCACGAATTCTGTGATAAAGAGATCGGTGTGGGCTTTCAACCTTTAAGTAGAGTTCGATTCAATCCGTTCCTTCATTCCTTTCTATTCAGTCATCGCCGTCGTCCTCTTTCACTCTAGTCCCTCTTGTCGGGAACCGGAGAGTTATTACACTTTTGTCAAAGTTCATCCAACTTGGCCTCAATTACGTATAAAATTAAAATAAATAATTTTTAAAGTATTGTATATAATTACATACAAAATTAAAATAAATAATTTTTAAAGTATTATAAATAATTACGTACAAAATTAAAATAAATAATTTTTTTTTTGTCTTGTTTATCCTTGATTTTATATAATGTTCTATTTATAATATTTATAAAATATTTATAAAGTTATGAATCCTTTACTATATTTCTTAAAAAATTACATATATATATATATTTTTTAAAATATTGTACGTAACTACGTACATAATTAAATATTTTAATTTAAATATTAAATAAAATGTTTAAGATTCTCTTTATCAATTTTGATAATATATATTCTTAGTCTTAATGAATATTCGCATTTTGATCATTCTTTGGAAACTTACAAATGATTGAGATATTGACACTTCTGTTATCTTCCAACTTAGCTTTTGTAGACAAACACTGAACTCTACGAGGATTTGATCACAGTTTTTCTCAATTTCACAATTAAGAATGTAACGAGGATGTTTGGAGAAAATGAATAAATA
This sequence comes from Macrotyloma uniflorum, assembly GCA_016859785.1. Lineage (NCBI taxonomy): Eukaryota > Viridiplantae > Streptophyta > Magnoliopsida > Fabales > Fabaceae > Macrotyloma > Macrotyloma uniflorum. The sequence goes on from BDMB01000021.1 coordinate 831,205, forward strand.
GGGAACAGTTCAAATATTGAAATATGGATGTCATAATGTATTCAAATTATTTACATGATCGCCATTTGTATTGACTTAATTTATAAATTTTCTTTTATTTTTTATAATTTATTTTTCTTGACATTTATTAAATTTTTTTACTTTTCCTACCATTTAATTAGTATATTTTTTTATTAATTATCTTTTATTGTCATAATTACGTATTCTTTAAAATATATTTTATCCTTTTTAATGTTATTTCGTTTTTTTTCCAATTTGTATTGTTTCATTATTCTAAAAAATTATGTTTAATAAACTTGTAGAAATTTATGATGAAATATTTGGTACTCTTTTTATAAAATACATAAATTTATTACTTATATTATTTTCAGAATGAATTCTTATTTTATAAAAATACTTAAATAATATCTTTAGAAATTTTTATATTATTATTTTAATACCTTTTGTAATATAATTATTTTTAATATATTTAAATTAAAAGTGAAATGTTTATCCTTCTAAAAAAAGTCACTCTTCATTATTGTTTATTTATTTCAATTGCTCAAATAATTATCATTGTATTGATTTAAAAAGTTAGCTTTTATAATAATTTTAGTTATAACTTCTTAATATACTAAATCTAAAAAAATAAATATATAACAATTATAAAGTAGATTGATCTTAAGATATGTAAAGAAATTCATTTTATTCATTCAGTAATGAGTAATGTAATAAGTAATGTAATGATTATACTACAAATACAAATACATACAAATACAATTTTACACGTTTTATTGCATTGCATTAGAAGCGCAATGTTACGTTTTATTGAAACAGCGCAACTTGCAATTTTCATACAACATATAACGGAGATATTAATCATCTTTATTCTTATGTGGCAAATAGAATTGTATATAACCTATTTCTGAAAAACTTATATATGAAACAAGTTAATTTTTTTTATAAATATTTTTTAAATGAATATTATAGGTAAAGTATTAATTAGACAATAGATAAAATGTGAAAATTATCTTAAATTAAATGAAAAAGAGATTATTTACTTTATATTATATTATTTTAATTCAATTCAAGATATCATTAAAATTATATTCTTAATATTACTTACTTAATAATTTTTATTTTATGGTAAAAAAATAACAAAAAAGAAATAAGAAATTACAAGAACAAGTGTTTTTTAAAAATGAAAGAAAAGTAGGGTAATTAGAGAGAAAAAAATGAAATTTTATACTCTGCTTTTTCTGAAAGGTATTTGTACATACACAGATAGTATTTGATAGGAGCCGAATACTAGTCAGAGATACCTTCATGCTGCTGGTCCTTAATCTTTATCCTTCATGCTGCTGGTCCTTGATCTTCGTCCTTCATGCTAATGCAAAGTAGGAGACCGTGATAAGGAGAATAAAGGGATTAGGGTTAAGATTTTTTTGTCTCCTACCTAGAGTGAGACCTTATATTTATAATAAAGAATAGTAACAGATTACCTGGGCAAATCGTAACCGATGCCGAGATCCTTGGGATACTATTAAATACCGAGATCTTTGGGATACTACTAAATACCGAGATCTTTGGGATACTACTAAAAAGATACTATTACAAGGGCTTCGGGACCAGGCCCAAGCCGCTGTCTTATCGGTCCTGTTGAAGACCGAGAATCTGTTGGTTAGGATACGACATGTTCTCGGGTAAGGGTTCCTTATCCGGTACACAAGCCTCCCAAGTCGTGAAGCGAAAAAGCTGAAAGGAGTTTATATGTTGAGATTTGACTGAGGTCTTACCCGGGGATGACGTTTTTCAGTCTTACCCGGGGATGACGTTTTTCAGTCTTTATTGGCTGAGTGATACCCGGGGGACGTATTTCAGTCCTTGACATGTTTCAGTCATAGTTGACCGAGGTGGACTCGGAAGATGACTTGTTTTTCAGTCTTTATTGGCCGAGCGATACCCGGGGGACGTATTTCAGTCCTTGACGTATTTCAGTCATAGTTGACTGAGGTTGTTCTCGGATGAGGCCGAGCTGCCCAGAGGTTATCTATACTCGGATGAGACCGAGTGACCAAGAGGTTGCTTATACTCGGATGAGGCCGAGTGACCAAGAGGTTGTTTATACTCGGATGAGACCGAGTGACGAAGAGGTTGTTTATACTCGGATGAGGTCGAGTGACCAAGAGTGACTTGTTTAAGTCATAGTTGACCGATGTGGACTCGGAGGATGACTTGTTTAAGTCATAGTTGACCGATGTGGACTCGGAGGATGACTTGTTTTTAAGTCGTAGTTGATCGAGGTGGACTCGGAGGATGACTTGTTTTTAAGGCATAGTTGACTAAGGTGGACTTGGAGGATGACTTGTTTTTAAGTCATAGTTGACTGAGGTGGACTTGGAGGATGACTATTTTAAGTCATAGTTGACCGAGGTGGACTCGGAGGATGACTTGTTTTTTAAGTCATAGTTGACCGAGGTGGACTCGGAGGATGACTTGTTTTTAAGTCATAGTTGACCGAGATGGACTCGGGGGCGACTATTTTAAGTCATAGTTGGCCCAAATTATGAAATTTCACTTTGTGGTGATGAGGATAATACTCTTTTAGAGTTGCCCTCTGAGGTAGCAGTAAATGCTGACTACTTTTAGGAAGGATGTAAAACTTCCTGAAATTCACCTTCCGAATGAGGCAATAAAGATTGATGGAGGAGAAGAGAAATATCTTCCTTTATAATATTTTCCTGAAAATTATACGATTGATGGAGGAGTAGAGAAATATAATATTTTTCCTGTAATTCTTCTTCCAAATGAGATAAAGATTACTAAAGGAATATAATATTTTTCCTTGTAATTCACCTTCCAAATGAGATAAAGATTACTAAAGGAATATAATCTTTTTCCTTGTAATTTACCTTCCAAATGAGATAAAGATTACTGAAGGAATATAATATTTTTTCCTGTAATTTACCTTCCAAATGAGGCAATAAAGATTGATGGAGGAGAAATATCCTCCTTTTTAATATTTTCCCCTGTAATTCACATCAAATGGGACAATAAAGATTATCCCTGTAATGCACCTTCAAAATGAGATAAGGATTACTGAAGGAATATAATATTTTCCCCTATAATTCACCTTCCAAATGGCGCAATAAAGATTGATGGAGGAGAAATATCCTCCTTTTTTTTTTTAATATTTTTCCCTGTAATTCACATCAAATAAGACAATAAAGATTACTAGAGGGATAGAGAATATCCCCCTTATAATATTTTCCTGAAATTCTCTTCACATAAGAGAATAAATATTGATGGAGGAGTAGAGAAATATATTTTTTTTTCCTATAACTCACATTCCCAATAAGACAATAAAGATTATTGGAGGGATAAAGAATATCCTCCTTTATAATATTTTCCTGAAATTCTCTTCACATAAGAGAATAAAGATTGATGGAGGAGTAGAGAAATATCCTCCCTTTTCCTGAAAATTATTCTTATCAAATAAGATAATAAAGATTGATGGAAGAATACAGAATATAATATTTTTCCTGTAATTTACCTTCCCAATGTGACAACAAAGATTACTGGAAGAATAGAGAATATCTTCCCTTATAATATTTTCCTGAAATTCCCTTCACATAAGAGAATAAAGATTGATGGAGGAATAAGAATATAATATTTTCCCTGTAATTCACCTTCCCAATGTGACAATAAAGATTGATGGAGGAGAAATATCCTCCTTTTTAATATTTTCCTAAAATTCCCTTCACATAAGATAATAAAGATTGATGGAGGAATACATAATATAATATTTTCCCTGTAATTCACCTTCCCAATGTGACAATAAAGACTACCGGAAGAATAGAGAATATCCTCCCTTATAATATTTTCCTGAAATTCCCTTCTCATAAGAGAATAAAGATTCATGGAGGAATACAGAATATAATATTTTCCCTGTAATTCACCTTCCCAATGTGACAATAAAGATTGATGGAGGAGAAATATCCTCCTTTTTAATATTTTCTTGAAATTCCCTTCACATAAGAAAATAAAGATTGATGGAGAAATACAGAATATAATATTTTCTCTGTAATTCACTTTCCCAATGTGACAATAAAGATTATTGGAAGAATAGAGAATATCCTCCCTTATAATATTTTCCTGAAATTTCCTTCTCATAAGAGAATAAAGATTTATGGAGGAATAGAAAATATAATATTTTCCCTGTAATTCACCTTCCCAATGTGACAATAAAGATTGATGGAGGAGAAATATCCTCCTTTTTAATATTTTTCTGAAATTCCCTTCACATAAGAAAATAAAGATTGATGGAGGAATACAGAATATAATATTTTCCCTGTAATTCACCTTCCCAATGTGACAATAAAGATTGATGGAGGAGAAATATCCTCCTTTTTAATATTTTCCTGAAAATTATCGCACCAAATTGCACAGCAAAATAACACTCCTGTGCAGTATCAAGATAGATTATATTACCTTATAGCAACTCTAACCACGAGCCTAACTCTTCCACATAGGAAGGACAAAGTGTCTCTTTTGGTGATGATGAAAAAACAATGTTGACATGACAAGGCACATAGTGTGTCCACTCCATCTTCTTTAAAATAGTGTCACACCCCAATTAATGCCAACATTATTTGGCAAATCAATTGAAACGTCTTTTGTTCGTGAAGATACTGGTCATCCTACTCATCTCCTTTTAGTGTGAGGGTGCCATGTGGCATATGCTCCGCCACATTAGCCATTTTTTTTTTTAGTGTAAATCATAACTGATTTCAATGATATTTTCTGACCTGAAACAGCTTCATGAAAAATTCACTAATAATAGAAAAATACACTAACCATGGATCCAAGCTTTAATTTGCCTATGATAATGCTTGATTTGAGACTGAAGAAAGCGGTGACTCCTCAATAGCCTTTCTTCTGGGGAGAGACCTTAGTCGACCTCTTGGACTCTATTCCTGATGATTGCCATAACTCTGACTGCACTCGGCCCCACGGTGGGCGCCAAAATGTACATACACGGATAGTATTTGATACGAGCCGAATATTAGTCAGAGATACCTTCATGCTGCTGGTCCTTGATCTTCGTCCTTCATGCTGCTGGTCCTTGATCTTCGTCCTTCATGCTGCTGGTCCTTGATCTTCGTCCTTCATGCTGCTGGTCCTTGATCTTCGTCCTTCATGCTGCTGGTCCTTGATCTTAGTCCTGGATTTGGACCGAATGGGGGGAGTACTTGCGAAGACGCTCCGACGCTCAAGTCAGTGAGAGCTAATGCAAAGCAGGAGACCGTGATAAGGAGAATAAAGGGGTTAGGGTTAAGATTTATTTGCCTCCTACCTGGAGTGAGACCTTATATTTATAATAAAGAATAGTAACAGATTACCTGGGCGAATCGTAACTGATGCCGAGATCTTTGGGATACTATTAAATACCGAGATCTTTGGGATACTATTAAATACCGAGACCTTTGGGATACTATTAAATATCGAGATCTTTGGGATACTATTACAAGGGCTTCGGGACCAGGCCCAAGCCGCTATCTTATCAATCCTGTTGAAGACCGAGAACCTGTTAATTAGAATACGACATGTTCTCGGGTAAGGGTTCCTTATCCGGTACAGTATTGAATTTAAAATTTATGCAAATCTGGATTCAACCCGAGATAGAAATCATGCTAAATCAATATTTTTTTAAATGTTGTTCTTGCTCTTGTAGCCAGCTTCCTTAATATTTTTAGAGAAATAAAGTAATTATTTTAACATATAATGTACAGTGAAAAAGCAAAAACAGGTAAATCATCCCATTTTCCAGTCCATGTTTCATTTTTGTCACCCTTTGCTCATCATTCCAACCAACCAATGACGAATCACAACTTTTGTTACTGAAAATGCCAACCCCCACAATGTGATTATGATTAATATTATTATTATTATTCATCAACAATTAAGTCCAATGGTTAAACACAGACAAGTTCAGGATCTGTTAGCATTGATTAATTTCATGTATTCCTCCACAATCATTTCGGGAGAAAAGTCAGTGAAGTAACCCTTTTCCACATCAAGTCCTTCTTGTGCCGCCAGCATCTCAACCCTGTGCTGCACCCTGTCTGCTCCAATCTGGTTCGGCTCCAGCAGCATGCAGGCTATCTCAGTCGAATCCTCGCCATGGACAAGCCCAAGCGTTTGCACTGTCGGAAGCCCACCACCGCGAGCACTCACCTTCCGTGCGATTCTTTTTGCCGCTGACACGTCCGTGCACAGGATCGGCACGTTGTAGAGTGCCACCCAAGGGCGTGCACCGATCATCGAGATGCCTTTGGCCCGCGAAACAATGTTGGGCCCCTCGTCCGGGCTCTGCGGGAGCGTCTCGGGCATGGCCCATCCGGCCCATTGGCTGCCTCGGAAATTGGGCCGGTAGTACCCCAGCTCTCGCCTTATGGTGTCCAGCTCCTTCCCTGTTGGGTGCGCTGCCGCGTACAGAAACACTGGCACTGCATTCACGTGTAGAAAGGTAACCAAACTGAGTAAGTTTTTTTACTGTTTATTTATTAACTTAGTACAATTCTAATTTTGATCGAAAAGAAACACAAAAAAATAAAATTATATTTATTATTAATAAATTAGCTCTTAGAAAATCAATATTTTATTACACTTAAAAAGAAAATTAGAGATCTGAATTTAAATTTAGGGATTTAGGGTTTAATATTTTAAAGTTACCACTGAATCGGTTGCCAATGTCTGCTGAAACCGCTTTGGCGAGCCACGCTGCCTCATCGAGAGACGCACGTGCGAGAGGGTGGAAAACGATGTCGTCGACTACGCCCAAGCGAGGGTGAGCGCCGTCGTGGAATTCGAGGTTGATGGCGTTGAAGGCAGCCTCAGCCATGGCTATGACGGTTTGGTGCAAGGGGCTGTAGACGGCACTTCCGGTGCAGTCATGGAGAACATAGGACACAAGAGTGTACCTGGCTCTGTTGTACGCTCGATCGTAAAATTTGTTCACAATCACCGTCTCCGGATTTGACCTCGCAACGCGTTCTATTGCGTCCAGAGTGGCGATGTTACGCGATTCGGAGACGTAGAACTTGCAGCATAGTAAGATGGATTGGTCTACTCCTTTCTTTTGATCCTGAATATGTTTGAATAGAGTGAAATTTTGATACATTGAAACAGGTATATTGCACAAATGATGAACACATGAAACCTTGGTTTCATGAACAATAATCATGATTTACAAGTCATAACAACAGATTAGTTGAATATCCGTTTAAGATTTAGTTGCAGATTGTTGTCATTTCTCATAATCATGGATCCTTTTAATTTTTTGAAACATAAACTCAAAGAAAAAATTATCTTAAAATATAATGTAAATAAAACTATTTTAAATATTAGTATAAATAAAATTTATTTTTAAGAAAATAAATGGAACCGCAAAATATAATTTTAAATGAAATTAATATTTCTAAAAAAACTTTATTGGATAAGTCTGAATAAAAACATAAATATGTAAAAGCAAACTCTGACTATTTTTTAAATTTTCTTCATTAACAACTTTATTTTAATTACTTATTCTAAAAGAATATCTAAACCAAGGTATTATTATCAAAATTAGAATTAAATATTAAAAAAATAAGATTTTGAAAATTGATGTAAAATATAAATTTTATATATACTTAGATATTTTAATAATGCAGGATGGTGGGTATGTATATACCCACCCCACCAATCTTTCCGGTATTCTAAAAACTATGTTCTTATAATAACTAGTTCCTTATCCAATTTGGTTGTGATTGAAAACCACTAAATCATATAATTAGAATAAATTAGTAGAATCGATGTAGAACTAGAAAAAAATGGATAAACAGAAATTTACAAAAAATATTAATTATTTTTTTTTATTTTACAAATAAAATTGTTATTATTACTCAATGTTTATGTATATTAATATAACATATTTTATTTTAAATTATATACATTTTTAAATGTTAAGAATTTATAAATTTGTTTAATTTAAGTTTTAGCATCATAAAATATTAATATTATTGTGTATATTTTAAAAATTAAAGTAATTTGATTAATACCAAATAAACCATTAAACTTTGAATAAGTGACCATTTTAATTTCTCTTCTCGTTTTAAAACATTACTAAAAACACCCTCATATTAGACTCTGAAATTCAAATTACCTCTCACCCATCCAACTGAAGGTGATTGTCAAGCAATCTTTGAACCCAAAAATTTGGCCGACCCTATAATAAGATAGGAGTTGTAAGAGTTTATAATTTTTTTTTTAATTTAATATTATATAAATTATGGTTCTTAATTAAAATTAAGATTTTATCTATGTCTTTATCTAATTGTCCTCAAGGCATATAATACAAATAGATAACTTGTAAAGTTATCAAAAGGATTTGAAAATTCACATATCAATCCAGCTGTAGGTAGATAGATGGGAGAATAATTACAAATTTAGTTAATAAAAATACTAACCCACCACTTAAAAAAATGTATAGCCAATGAGAGTGATTAATTCTTTTAGATGAATGGACCAAAATGAACTATATAAATCACCCACTTTGAAAGCTTATTAATGCACTCTTTTATTTCTGCAAATTCTTCAATGATCCTTCAACTCAATCTTACCCAGGAAAAAGATACACAAAAGATTGCACATTGATATTTATTTATATGATTATTGTTTGTACTAGAAGCTGTCTCTGTACCCATCCACGTGGCTCACTCACCACCACTCTTATCTGCATTTTTCTCACACACGTGACCTTTTATTTATTTTCTTTTAATTATATTCAATTGGTTTCTAGAGAGGATAAGAGATAAAGGAAAACATTTTGTTCATAAAGAATAAGATTGAGCAGATATTTTCTCAAAGTCAACAACCAGAAGAAAAAAAATCTGCAGAACTTTCAGATTTATTTTGAGATTGATCATCATCCATGCTAAAGGTCACTGAATATATTCCTTCCATTATAGTTATAAATTATATCTTATAAAATGCTTTTAAGGTCTAATTTTACTTTGTGAATTTTTTTCTTCCAATACTAATCTATGTATGTATCAGTTCTTCAACTGAAACAAGAACACTAGAAGAAACCAAAACCAAAACCACTAATTAACTGGGGCTAACTGCTATATCCCCTCCACTCAACCCTCTTCTTTTTCTTTCCTTGTTCTTTTCTCTTCTCTGGGTATTTGGTAACATTTTGCAGCAACTTACAATTTTGAGTATTGAGAGAAAAAAACACACCAAATAAATACTCAGGTTTTATACAGCATAAGATGATACTTGGGACTTCATCATCATAAAAGAAGGTGTTGAAAGAGATTTTCTAACCTTGACAGTGCAATTGAAATCCATGGTGAGATTGATCTTCTGTACCAACTGCAACCTGTGTTCAGGAGGTATGTTAATCAAACTTTCAACGAAGAACTCATGTGCAAGTTCCAAGATATATAAATGCAGAACCACTAGTCATTTTCAATGGAAATATTAAATACATCAATATGGACAAAACTTATGTATTACATATTATATATATATATAGAATACACAAAATTTATTTAATGACATTATTTTTATATGAATTATATTTTAAGAAACTCCACATTTTCTCGAAAAATGACACCAATTATATTAAATTTGAGTAAGTTTCTCTTATGAATAGAAAACAAGTTTACCTGTTTCCATGTGATGCTAGCTAGAAGGAAATAAGATTATGCTTATGTAGACAATAGTTTTAAATTCAAGTTTAGGTAGTGTTAGGTTGAAACTTCTATATCAGGAAGACTTTTTTTTTTTTTCTTTTTGTTTTTAATTTTTTAATATATTTTTTGAATGTTAAATGATTCAGTTGTTTTATCTTTTAGCTTTTATACTTAAAAAAAAAATTATTTATGTTAATATTTTCAAACTGTTTTAGTTTCTACGAGTTTAGACAATAAGATTAAAAAGATTAAAATGATAAATTTTAAATATAAAACTAAAAACAGTAAAATTTGTACTGCTATAAAAAAAATAAAATGGTTGCCAATGTTTCCACGTGATGCCACGTACAATGTTTATCTAAAGTCTAAACATTTTTTTAAAATGTTAGGTAGTGTTTCGATGGAATTTTAAATGTCAAACATTTAAGAAAAAAATAAAATTTAGTAATTTAAAAAATTATAAAAATAATTTAATTTTAAAAAAATAAGTCTTTCATCCTTCTCTTTTCTGGTTATCTTTAAGTTAAATATAGTTTATTTTATTTTACTTTAGAAGTTTTTATTTTATCATTAAAAATAATAAGTCTTATTTATTTTTTAATTAAATAAATCTGTTTAATGTGTTTAAACCATTAGGTGTATTTTATTTAATATATTTTTAAAATATTAAGAAATTTGTTAGACGATCTTTTAAATATTGTTATACTCTTCAAACGTGATTCACATTATGAATAATAAAAGAGAATAATATATTTAATGTTAATAATTAACACATTGAAACCAACAACTTGAAAATTAAGTAAATGAATTACTAGACTTTATCCAATCACACGTAGATTTTTATTTTATTTATTTTTATAAATATACGTGGGAAATACATTTCTGCTGATTTTTGGGGATTTTTTCTTCTTTAAGTAATTCTTTCATGGATATAATTTGTTTTAGCAAATCTTTAAATCTGCTGGAAATTTATTTATAGAGTTAAATTTCATATAAAATTATTTATATATTTTATATATACAAGTAAATTTGTTCATATTTTAAGTCTCTATACAATTATATAAGTGATTTTTCTATTATTTTTCTAATATATACCACAAATATTTAATTTTTTTGTTTATGAAATTTCCAACAATGTTTTTATTTAATTTATAAATATTAATTTCAAACCATTACTATATTTTTAAATGAAAAGGGGTAAAAGCCCACACTACTTGAATCCACACCTGAAGTACCCTTTGTCGGGGTCAACAACAAACAAAAAAGGAAACATTTTATATTGAGTATTTTCTATTTTTATTTTTTAAAAATAAAATATAACACTAAAAACATATTTTTGAAACTTTTAAAGTATATATATATATATATATATATATATATTTTGATAATTTTTACACATTTTTTCACATAATAAAATTATTTTATAATTTAGATGATGAGATGAAATATGGATAATACTTTTTTTTTATCTCTTTTATAAATATTTTTAGATTATTATTAAATTTAAAATATTTAAAGAAATATAGATCACAAAAGAAAGAGTAATAATTATTCGCTATCAATTTCGTGTAAACAAATATCTATCTGATATTTGTTTGAAAAAAACAAACTTAGGTATATATGAACATCCACGAATATATATATTTTTTAAATATTATAATTTAAAAATTATCTTTTAAAATATAAAATAAAATAATTTTTTATTTATTTTAAAATATAATTCAAGTAAAATTTTATCTAAGCAAAATTAAAGATTAAACTATTCTACTAATAACTAAGGACATCATAGTCTATCCTTATCTAAATAAATATTTATTGTTTCTAAAATGTTAAAAATATTTTCCTTTTTATTTTCACTCCAAAAATTTAACATAAGTTCAAGTTATTGACTAATTAATATAAAACTTATATTTTAGATCTCTCTAACCCTTTTCTTTTTTATATATAGTGAGTGTTTTAAGATTGGAGATAATAATAAAAAAATTGGGCCTTTAAATATTTGCAGTTGAAGTACAATCCGTCATAAATATCAATATATATTTTTAATTAATATTTATAAATATTAAAATATAAGTATTATGATATTCATATTTAAATAAATTTTATTTAATTAATATTTTAATTATATTAACTTATCATGAATGGTTTAAGAATAACATTTTTTTTTCTTTCTGTAATTTTATCATAGTTAAAAGATTTTAATTTTATTATAAAACTCAAATTCATGACTAGAGAGGATAAATCTCTTCTTGAGTAATTATTAGTTTTACTAGAATTCAATTATATCTAATATCTATTTAATTAACACTCTAAATTTTAAAATTAAAATATAATAAATAACTTATTAAATTAAATATGAATCACTAGATTTATTTTTGTAACATCATGTTCAAATTTTTATTAAAGATATATTTGGAGAAACTTCTATTACACATTTATAAGAAAGAAGGCTAAGATGAAAAAATGAAATTAGTTCTTCCATAACTTTAACATAAACTAATATGTATACAATATTTTCTATTAACTTTTTCAAAATAGATTTTTTTTTATAGGTTCCAACTAGATTAATGATAATACTTAATATCATAAACATAAATTGATATCTAAAAATTTATCGTTGTTTCTTAATTTATAAGAAAATTGGTGATCTAATTATAAATTTTATGTCTAATATTATCCAATGTCTTTTAACTCATTTCTTTTTATTGAACGCAAGACATAAAATGTCATTCTCATTAAGTTTGATAAAAAATTCCTCAAAATGCAAGTAAACACTTAAAGATAAATAGTAAAGATTTTTGTGTATCATGTTAATGTTAAAATTTATCAAACAACAAGGATAAATTTTTTAAGATTAAGTTATGATTAATTTTAAAATATAGATCGGATTAGATTGAAAAAAAATTTATACGATATGTTAAACCAGAGCAAATTATTTTCCAATACTATTAATTTGTAATTCAAATTTAATTAACTTATTTATATTTTTAAATATACTCTAGTCTATGTTTATTTAATTAAATAAGTCATTAATACATATAATTTAATTATTACTCTAAAACCATATCCATAAATATTAATTTAGTAGTCATATAATCTAAATTTTATGACTTTTTTTTTTAAAATTTATCTTATTTGTTTAAATTGATTCTTAACCAGTTTGACTTTTCCTTTAGCTTTATTTAGTCATGATTTAGAGTTGTTAACTAGATTTTTTTCTCATTTATTTTTTAATTGTTTATTTTTCCAACTTACAAAGCTAATTAGTTAAAATTGAATTTTAAATTCCCGTCTAAAATAACAATTTTTTTATTATTAAAAATCAGGGCGTTAGTTTGTACTAAAAAATTAATAATTTTGGATATAAGAACTAATGATCCAAAATAACAAGTTATGAAAATTTCCTCAACTTTTGAAAATATTCTTGGTATAAATTAGAAATGTATTTTTATAAGCCATCAAGCATGTTTTATCATCTAAACATATCAAACAATTAACAACATAAAAACATATATAACTAAAACAATATCTAAGTTGTGATCTGAAACGAAAATTTTAATCCTTACATAACATTTTATTGTTTGTATTATATAAAATTTGACGACATTTTCGTAACTTCATGTTGACATAATCAAGTGAAATTATAATTTTCCATCAACTAAATATGTATAAACATAAAATTTTATTGCATAAGTGATTAGCAATATTATAGATATTAACCTTTAAAATTATTGACTATCACATGATTACAGAATTAATAATATATGTTGATATGGCCAACTTTATTTCGTAAGAGTTAATGAATCCTAAGATATGGCTTTCAAAATGTGAAGCTACAAGAAAAAGTCATTAATCGCACCAACCCTTACACCAGCATTTGCCCTCTAAAGCATAGAATAACATTAATTCAAATATATCTATCATACTCAACTAAGTGTAATTGAATGAACATCATCACAACAAGTATAATGTAAAGAAGAGGTATTTGCATGTAACTCAGGAAAGTAACAGGATAACAAGCACCATGGCATTCACATGATAACAATTTGCATGTAACACCTCGGTACATTGTCTTGTATTACCCGCATTTTCATTCTCTGAATTATCTGTCATAGACGTTGCTAAATTGACCTCCTCACTATTACCAACTTATTTAAATTTTCAAATGAGTAAAGAAAGATATATGGTATACCAACTGATAAAGATTCTAAAACATGGACTCTACTTTGTTTTGTATAATATGGCATAAAATTGTGATGAAAAGTAAGCCCACGAAGTCACAAAATTTCAAGTGGGCATGCATCATTCTCTCACTGACCCTCAAATGATCCTAAAAGACTGCCTCCTGAATCTCTCTTCAACTGTCAATTGCATCAACACCTTTCTTATCAAGAAGGGTTGTCACAGTGAAGAAAAACATCTTGAATCTAAATCACTGACTGACTATACCTAGAGGAATCAATTTCGGTTCAACAAACCCTTCATCAAGAAGAGCCCCAAACAACCAACTGCCACCACTGCCATAACACGAGTTCCCAAGGAATCTGATGCAGTATCCATGCTTCTCTTGTTGGTTCTTGTTTGGTGAGACTTCTCCCCTGAGCTCCCCCTGAGAAGATTATTGAGATTGTCCAATTGATGCATGATCTGACGCTGACTGCGTGCAATGCTTGATATCTGATGACACACAATAGTCAACAATATCAATAAGTGCCTATGCAACATTCATTCCAGAGTCATATACAAATTGGTGATTCAGATGTTTATAATTTTACATGATTGCACAGTCTATGCTAAGAGCTCAGACCTTTCTTGTTTATGTACCCAATAAAAGCAAACAAATTCAAAGCAAGAACACTGAAGCACATTTAAAAGAATATATTTGCATCCTAGCGGACTAATTCAAAACCATTACTGGATAATTTCGAAAAGCTGCTGTAGTTTTGCATGGTGACCAGAAACATTTAATGGTTGCTAGCCTATTTTTCCATTTCTATAACTCTAAGCCATGAAAGAGAAAACTATGATAGTTTCACTACTATAACACAAGACACCACAAACAACTTGTACCCGTAAAAAGAACATCGGGTAGAATACCAAAATTTACACAATAGCAAGAAACGTGCAGAACTGTTTTTTTGTAAATCATGACTTTCATTACCAGCCACCTCTCAACATTCAATGGATCCATATAAAGGTAAATTTCATTTCCCTTTTGATACTCACCCATCTTTAATCCATGATAAGTACCTAACATTAGGATAAGCACAAAACAAAATAATGAATTTAACTACACGAGAGAAAGAGAAACTTCTTCAAGTTATTGTTAAAATATACATCACGCAGTTCAAGTTTAAAAATATAGAAATAAGAAGTGGAAATTTTTCTCTCTGCTTGATTGAATGAGAAAAAACCAGAAACAAAATATATGAATTATGAGAAAAAATTTACAAATTGATGGATGAGTTTTTATTACATGTAAACATGGAAAGATACTATTAATAGAAATTTCGAATTCATTGATTCTTTATTTACCTATAAATAAATGGTTAAAGTTCAAACTGAGTTGGAATCTTATATTAGATAAAAATGAGAAAGTTGAATAACATATAAATGAGAAAGACACACAAAACTGTAGTCTTAATGTTTTGGGTTGGAAGTAGATTCGTATTATCTTATATAATTGTTATTTACTACCTATTGATGTCTATCTCCTAGTATTTTCGTTCAACTTACAATAGAGCTTAAGGTGAGTTAGAATCCCACATTGGATAAAAATGAGAAAGTTGAATAAGATATAAGTAAGAAAGACACACAAACTTATAGTCTTTTAGGTTGGAAGTGGAATCCTATTCTTTTATGTATGTATTCCTTTTGCGCTTCTTTGACCACCACCAACCCTTTTTTCTCTGGTGTGCCTACACAATCAGCACCTCCCTCCTCCCACAACCACCATACAATTGAAACTGCTGCCAAATATGAGCATGTACCCTTTTTTGACACAATCCACACTTCAGTAATCCCTTATCGATTTTCCCTTATTCGTCGTGACCTCTATCGGTTCTTCATCAGACTCTGGTTCTGCAGCCACGTTTACCAATGTCCAGATGATTCCATGCGAAAACCGAGACAGCCAATTGTCACCTGGGGCTGCTGTCCAATAATGGTTTGAAGCCCAAGGCCGGGCCAATCACTTCACAATGCAAGCCAAGGATATTCTCATCACGGATCAAACCAGTTGGAAGCAAATCAACACCTTCCATCTAAATTCAACATGATATCAACATGGTACCATCTTCCATCTAAATTCCACTGCCATGTTACCAAAATATGGAATTGTTTATGATTGCAAATTGCAATATCTTTCCATCTTCCTGCTGGTCCCCTCCACCATCACTCTTCCCCAGAAAGCATTTCAAGAGAATTTGGCATTCAACAGTGAACTTTACAGTGACATCTCAAATGAACCTCAACCACCAATAAACTTTCTAGGAAAAAAATTACGTACTGCAAGAGACTTTCCCAGCAAACTTTCTGCAAATTTTTAACAATATTTTCCAACAATATCCAGTGCCACTGAACATTGTATTTCACTTAATTTAATTCTCAGATTCAAATTGGCTCTCCCTTGGGCTGCATTTTACCATTTATACTCTGATCTGATGTATTCTCTCTCCTTTTTATGTGTTTTCAGTTCTTGATGAATTGGGACAAATCTTCTAGTTCTAGCTGTGTATACTTTTCATGCCAGGAAAAGTTTACTGTTAATAATTGAAGCAAAATCTTTTCTTCCCTGATTGTGCCACTCTCAACCAGCTCTTCAAGTAGATGACCATTTCTGCCAATCTGCTGTGTTTCTTGTCCAATAATACTCATTTCTCCCACATATCCAGCAGCTCTAAGTGTTAGGATATAAGGAGAAGGAGAAGTTTATTACGACAGTTAGAATATTAATGGGTTAGTTAGTTGGTTAGAGGGGTTAGTTATACATACATAAGGGGGAAACCTCGAAGGAGAGATTTATCTATCTTTTCATCCTATTCAATAAAAAATTCTTTTCTTTTTCTTTCAATTCTTGATTGCTAACAAATTGGTCCAAGGATTGGAGAAAGCTATCACTGGGCAAGGCCTGCAACTGGTAGAACAAGGTCTGCAACTGGCAAAACTAAAACTGATACGGTTTACATCAAAGTTTTGCTGTTACAGAAGAAAAACAAGAATATATCATTTGTTAAGGGGGAATATTCTGTTAATAAAGGCGAGGAATCAGTGGAAGAAGAGGGGGAGAACAATGGGTTTGAGAAATGTTAAAGATCTTACATCGACTAAAGATGAGGTTAAATTATAGTATATAACTAAGGTCTTCATTTTACATGCTGGTTTTGTAAGATTATGTTAGGCTCATATCCATTTTCTATGATAGTGATCTATTGTAAGTTTCACCCTCATGTGGGTGTGTTAATGTTCGGACATTGATATGACTTCTAGCCCAATTAACATTACAGTCTCTGGAAACTTGGGTACTTCCCTTATCTTTATCTTCATACAACAATCCTTGTCTAGGTATCTTATCTTCCAGCCCAATAAAAAACTTCTTTCTCTTTTTCTTTGCAATTCTTGGTTCATGGCATGTTTCCTTTTCAATTATGTTTAGTGAATCCCATATTATATTTTCCTAATTTTAAAGGATATATTTATATCAAACTTAAAACACGGTAAAATTATGTTGAGGGTTAGGGTTAGAGTATCTAGAAAGTAGAACTCACTTATAGATGGATGTTCTGCATAGAGGAAACCACCCACCCCTCTAATCAACAGTTATATCAGAAACCATCTAACATTCCATCCCAAGAAATGCATCTCTCAAAGAATCAACTGAAAGGAGCCAGAATAAAATACTCTGAAAGTTACATAAGACTCAATACCTCATCCATTACAGGAGAATCCTTAGTTAACTGTGAAGATGAAGAGGAATTTGCCATTTTAGATCCAGTCAGGGAACCATTGCCCAAACTAGTGATGAAGTAAGAGGTGGGAGCAGATCCATTGCATGTCTCAGCTTGAAGTGACATATTTTGTTGGCTTGGAAAATCTCTCTTGGTGTTTAGCTTGGAGTTCAGCTCTTCGATGCGATTTGTAAACTCATCCATTCGATCATTGAGGGCAGAAATTTGGTCTGACAGCTGATTGATGGCTCCCTACCAGATATTGCATAAGTGAAGATAAAATATTAATTAGTTAATTGGGGAATGGACGAATACAGAAGTGATTATATGAATTTAGTATCTTTACGTGAATATTAAAAAAAATTATGTTCCCGATTTGTAAACTCCTACGAGTAACTCAATGTACCTGATTAACTGCCATTGCACCGGAGTCCGAATTTCTTTCACCAAACCTTCTACCGTTGACATCAAATCCAGTACCTTTAGCAAGGTTTTTGTCCCTTTGATTGGTATATGACCGTGATATTCCACTGTTGAAGATAAACAATGTCATATATTATTAAGTAACTGCAAAGCAGTTCTCCAAGAAGTATACATTACGTTTCCTTCAGTAAACATGGTCAAATGATGTACCTGAGGAATTGATTTTCCCTCAATATAGCACTGAATAATTTTACCGGTTTAAATTTTACCAATGGGCGGTTATGATATGTCACCAACAATTTTGAATAAAAGCATCAATTAGGCCTAGTCCCAACAGGTAGGGTTGGTAATGCATTAATCAACACTATTAAATTTTCTCAAAAATAAAAATTTAGTAAAACCATTTAGAGCAAGGTCTTTTTAGTGTTTTCTTCTAATGTATTTAGATAGAAATTTTTTACCTCATCAGATGTTTATTTCTCATGGCAACTCTGTCAGCAGAGGCTCTAGAAAGTGCTTCTTTGGGGCTTGACACCAAATCCTCATCTAGGCTGAGCTTTGTCTTCAAATCATCTGGTAGGGCCTGTAGAAGTGGAACAATTAGACAGAAAATGATGATACACGAACATGTTAGCAGATGGTACGCTCTCATACCATAACCTCATCCACAAGTTTTTCAATTTGAATTTGCTCTATGTAGGTACGAGGAATGTAGGAACCATCTAGACCCAGTTGTTGTCCTATGCATTTTAAAACTAAGCGATCTCTTCCTTGTACCTGTTTATTAAGTTCCAGAAGTCCGAAAAAATCAGCAAAAAACATAATGTCTTAACAACCAAAATTATCAACATAAATATAAAAACAAAAGGAAGAAAACTACAAAGCATTTAACGTGTTACTGTTGAATGATAAACAAAGCCTTTTACCATAAGCAACCCAAATCAACATGGAAATAAAATTTACACATTAATTTAAAAAAATGTGAACTTCATATGAGTACTTAACAGCTTGACATAAAATTATTGCAATAGATGGATGTATGTACAATCAGGCTAGTTAATAAGTGCAATTGAAAATTGTGACACATATAAATGCACATCTAAATAAGAAATCTGAAGAAAAAGATGAGAATTTCAACAAATGTATTCCACTATAGCATTTAACAGTAGCATGATAGTATTATAGACAATCTAATATTACCTGAACATAATGTCTATTAAGTTGCTCAAGCCAATCAAGCTTCACACAAACCCTATCATCAGAAAAAACATGACTGTTTCTCTTAAGGATAGTGGCTATTGTGTATCCCAAGGCCATTAGTCCACCAAGAAGGCGCACACTGACCTCAAAAGTAATTCTTGGTGATATCACAAATGGATTATCTGTCACCCATTCCTGAAAAGTTATAAGACATCAATTAGTTAAACACTGTTGAAAGTTCATTCTCCATGAATCATGGGGAATTGTAAACAAATAATATGCAAAAAACCAAAGATCTGAGATCTTTATAGCATATCAAGGCAACCAAATATGTGTTGTTGTGGTCCAAAAGAATCAAAAGAAGTGATTAACCAACAAAACATGAGCCTTTTAAATTCTACTACAGAAGTACTTATACTACAAAATTGTAGCATAATAAACCCAAAATTGGAGAAACAGAAGTTGAGAATGTTCATCAAGCGTCAAAACAGAATTCCAAACGACTGTAATTCATCAATAAAACTAAAAGTTTAGGAGAGGCAATGAATGATATTGTGGCAATCAATTCTGTACACAAATGCACCATCCAGAGTGTAATGGAAGAATTTCAAAGCATAATTCTCAGTATATGTGCACTCATTTTCTATAAAAAATACTTTTTTCACTTCTGGAGATCAAATGTACATACATCCTCCACTCCAGTAATCTTAGTCTTTTGGTTTTCAACATTTTAAAAATGTATTAGCATCATATGCAATTGAATGTAGATTAGGGGGAAAAAATGATAGATTACAGAAACAGCAGATTTCAAAGTACAAAAAAGTTTGGTTTCAAATAGTTCCATATGTTATCAGTTCCAAAACCTAAAACATGCAGAAGCAAATCTATCCTAACATCCAAAAGTCATAGCTGTCATAAACAAATCATACAAGTAAATACCAACAAAAGTCAAATACGGGTTTCCTAATGGTAATCATCAATCAATATCTTCTCAATCAAGTCTTTATCATTTTCACTACTAGTGGATTTCATTCATTTTAGGAAATTGAAATCCCGATATAGCTCCCCCCTAACAAAATAGCCACAATGTCTTTGTTCAAAACGGTTTTTTGGACTCAACAAATAACACCTATACAGCCGCTATACATACATAACTGCCTGTAACTAACTCAATAGTGATTAGTCTATGGTGGGTGACAACCAAGGTAGTAAAATAGTTGTCATGTTAAGGTAGCCCGCAATAATGCGGTGACCCTTATTGTGGCAATAAAACTTGGATAACATCACTAGAGAAATTTCAAAGATAGAGAAATACAGTTACTTTTCAATTCAAAGAAATTAGAGAGGAATTTAATGTTAATTGAAGTGCCAAATGACACTTCAATCGTGAATATGAAATTTTGAATTTATAGTGCAAGCTCACATCTATGCATCATATGATACATAGTATATATAATATTACAAAATATAAAATATATCAAGGAACCAAACCTCAAACATGAGACTGTATTTCCCATCCTTATTTCGCATCCGCAAATATGATTGGCAAGTTTCTGGATCTTCACCGGGTGGTAGAAGATATATGTCATAAGTTTGCTCTGTTGTTTCCTTATAATCCTCAGAGAGAACAGCTTTAATTTGATCCGCTGCTAGATTCCTTGCTGACTAGAACAATTATATGGAGTTTTTATTAAGACATAAATCAGAACACAGAATTATCCTTTTTTTCTCATTTCATTTACACAAGTGGAATTAAAATAATGATTTATTATGGCACTAACCTTTAATATGTAAGTTGGGCTCTGGAATCCAGTAAATGGATTGAATTTGTTGATGATTTTTATATGTGCCGTCTGGAGATCAGGCTCAATAAAGGCCTTGTACATTGGATACACCTGAAAATGTTCAAACATTGACACTTCTAGAAACAGTTATTTTCTAAATCTGTATAAAAAGATGAAAGGTATCAAAAGTTTGAACCGTCTCAGATATTTGATGAATAATTTCTTCAGGTTCTTGACCAGCACGTTGAATATCACGTATAACACGTTTTACAAGGTCAAGGTGAACTCCTCCTGTAACAGAGACTCGAAGGTCCAGTAGAGGTCGCAACTTTTCACTCAAGGCATAGATGCCCTCTATAATAACGATACGAGAAGTTGGAGCTTCTACAGTCCTGTAAGCAGGTTACATTTTTAATATTAAAATGAAGTGCAGAGCATACGTAGTATATTTATAGAGTTAGAATTAACCTAAATCCCTAATAGAGAGTAACAGAGAGGAGATACACATGTACATGAAGACAACTGAAAATTAATACAGAAGCTGATGCAGAATATTCCCATACACACATATAGCCACTGATTGAAAATTATTACCCAAATATACATGGTTTCCATATTTTTATCTTTTTCATCTTTATTTTCCTCAAAATAGTGTTCCCTGACCAATGTCCCGAGGGAATAATTTTTCAACATTTCAAAATATGCCAAATTGTACAGTTAATCAAGATGGCTCAAAATTCAAAACCTGTATCCTGTTCGTGTACTGGACTTGAAATCATATATGGGAACTTGAACAGGCTTTCCTTCTTTTAAGTCATGTAAATTCTGAAGTAATGTGTCGTAGTCTGTTAGGCGTGGATCTGCACAAAGGGACAACATAGTTCACAAAGGGATCTGAGTTCACACGACATTGGTGTCCAAACTTAAAACTGTTAACCGATATTTAAGTTTAAATGTCGTAATAATCAAAGCATATGATATCAAATACATTTCATTTTGTGGATCTCTATGTATCAGATGTACACTAATAGGCATTCATACTAGCTCACCACTCAAAAAAAATATATTATTCCCAAATTAAAAATTCTATTAGGGAGAAGCTGAGGAGAGATGAGCTATGCCATTCCTACAATCACGAGAGTTGATTTTAATCATGCTATACACAGTCTGTATATAATGCACCATAGTAAGAAAAACAAAAACGTCGATTAAGAAAAGGCCAGATGATGATTTACCATCAAAGTTTCCATCAACAATTCGACTGGAATCATTGTAATTATCCATTGAAATGACAGCAATACTGGGCATGAAGTTGAGTATCTTTTCAGTAAATACAGTCTTGCCTGCCCCGGAAGGACCTGCCACTCCTACCAATACTATTCCATCATTCTTTTGGGCCAACAATTGGCATGCACGAATTACTATGAAAAAACCCTTCTCAAATGATAGTTGGTCTTGGATTGGAGCAATCTCATGGCGATCACAGTCTTTCCTTCTAACCAAGTGTACTTGATCTTTTAAAAGACCAAGACGCTTGTGATGGGAATCAGAATCGGAAGAGTCTTTCCCCATTGAACAAATCCTGTTTTCTTTTTAAGAGAAAAAAAAATCAATGTCAAACAATGCATAAATAAATATATAACATTCATGTTAGACTCATATATATCCTTGTATCAGTACACAAACATACAATGATGGATCATGGCTTGCTAACCACACTGCTAATTTTTCTGACATAAATCTAGAAAGAAGCCTTAGTATTCTTGCTATCATTTTATCAGTGGACATGTAATTTTGGATACAGCAATAGTTCACATTTAACTCATTCTACAGGAAAAAGGTGGAGGTTTTCTATGTGAGGACTAATTATAGAAATCAAATTTATTTCACTCATCTAAAACCTATAAACTAGTTATATTCTCGGCAGAACATCAACATTAGAAGAAGTTGCACATCTAAGGATTTGAAATGAAAATCATTAACAAATATTCACAATACACAAGCATTAATTCCCTTGCTGGATAACTCACACTATAGCTATACAATAAATCTCAGTTGTAATGTCAACCACACAGGATTCGGCTCATGTAATAAAGGGAGGTTAAAATGTAGTTTTGAAAGAAAGATGCAATTATAACTGTTAAATGAATGGCTGAGGTAGTAATAAAACATAAGCACATACGTACCACAAGTTATTAAATTTACTCCATTAATTGGAAATGAACAGTAATAACTAAAGTACAAATCCCACTTTAAAGGGGCCAAATTCAACCAGAAAATATATGTTTGTTTAATGGAACATCCTACAGGCCCAGACAGTGAAATTTAAAAATCTTGCTTAGAAATTGTCACAGATACAGCAGGACTCTCATGTACACAGATACAGGGTTTTTGTGAGCAGATAGTTTTCTAGTATGACCATCAGATTATCATAATTCCAACATCACACAGAACACCATTTCTGTATCCAGCCTAAAAAAATAAAAATTGCACATCAAAAACAAAAAAAATAAAAAACAAAACCCTGAACTAACAACTTTTTTGAAGAGCGTGAAAAGGATCACCCGTATAATAAATTTATTAGAGAGAGAAAGATTAAGAAGAAAAGAAATGGCCCAACCATGAAACAGAAACCAACAGAAGTTGTTTGAAAACAAAGCAAAACCCAGAAAAGGCCTTGCAAAACTCAGTTCATACACTCTGGATCCAAAATCAAGAAAGAAAATTCTCAAGCTTTGGCACAAAAACAATAATACCCAGAAGAGAATGCACATAAATATTGATCCAATGTACACCCTTGTGATGATCAGAGCACTCACCGAGTCTCCCTGAACGAACAGTTACAGTGAGTTCAGCAACCTCACAAACAACCGCAACCACAACCCAGAAGAGAACCCATCATTTCAAGGTCGGTTCTGCTATATGCCCATATACTAATATTAATTCTAATATTAATATTATTTCTTTCTAGATGTAACCCTTCTCCCCGAAATCAAAGGAATGTGATTTTTCTCCATTGCGGGATTAATTTCTAGAGAATCTGCACACGGTCTAATTAGAGAACAAAAACCATATATAGAGAGAGAAAGAAAGAAGCTTTCATATATATATATATATATATATATATATATATATATATATATATATTGGAACGGTGAAAAATAAAACAAAAAATTAAGAAATAAATATTACGTTATATTATATTATTATAATTACATTAGTGATTTAAATGTGGTAACGGGTTTCATCTATGAGTCAATTCAAAGGTGAAGGTTCTGCATCATCACTTGGGGTCTAGCACTTTCATAAGTTCTGTTTTAGATCAAAGTTATCATCAAGTAAAGGGGTGGATGGTGTGGTACTTGATGGAATTGGTAACTTAGGTTTAGCCAAATTTGTTTCCCACTAGGTTGTTTGTCAATTTAGAGATATATTTTGT
Organism: Macrotyloma uniflorum; assembly: GCA_016859785.1. Classification (NCBI taxonomy): domain Eukaryota; kingdom Viridiplantae; phylum Streptophyta; class Magnoliopsida; order Fabales; family Fabaceae; genus Macrotyloma; species Macrotyloma uniflorum. Next base: position 855,716 of record BDMB01000021.1, read on the forward strand.
TTTCTGGTGTGGGAACATTGAAATAGTCCTACTTTCAATTTTTATTGCAATCAAATATTGTAACAGTTATACAATTTATGATGTGCCAAACCCTTTTCCCTATTAATTACCACACAACTGATCCAATGTACACTCCAGAATTCACCTCCTAGACCTGAATTTAAGTTTCTAACCTCCTTGAAAATGGTGATCAGAGTTTCACTTTTTGTGAATCAAATTTCGTAAACACTTTTTCATTTTTTTTTAAAAAAAAGGATATTTTTCAGAAATTATAATTTTAAAAAATCTAAACTAGAAACTATTTAAGAGATATTAACTTAATAATAATATAATTTTTATATTCAATTAATGATTTAATAATATTATTATTTATTAATTAAAAAGATACTTGAAAATTGTTTCAAAGTAATTTTTTTATAGTTGTAACTTATTTTTATTAATTTATAGTATTTATGATTAAAATATTAGGAAATATAACATATTGTGATTTTGTGACATAATATATTAAAATTTTCTATTTTTATATACATAATTTAATTCTTTATTAAGAATACTTTTAATTAAATGAAATAAAATTATTCAAATCTTTTTTAAATATACCTCATTATGATTTTATAGTATTTATAATTAAATAATTATGAGAATATATATATATATATATATATATTTATATTTATATATATATATATATATATATATTCGGGTTTTGTAGTATAATACATTGAAAATGGCTATTTTATATAATAAATATTACTATGTGTATAATTTAATTTCTTATTAAGAAATTTTTTTTATTAAATGAAATAAAAATATTAAAATATCCTTGAAATATAGGTATAACATCTTATTATATATTTATAATCTATTACTATGAAAATTGAATTCCACATTTTTCACTCATATCTAAAATTATTTTAGATACATGACAACATATTCTTATAAAAATCGTAACTTAAAAATCCTATAATTATATTAAATTAATTTCTATACTTAATAATTATATTTTAAAAATATAATATTTTTCAAATAACATTTTAACGATTTATCATGATTTTATACAAATTATGTAACCGTAGTCCATATATCATGGGTCTAACTTTTTCTCAAGTAAAATTATTTTTACTATTTATTTATAGCATTAATAATTTGTTATTTATCTATATAAATTTATTTTAATTTTATATTGTTGTTCAATAATCTAAACATTATCTATGCGTTGCAAAAATTAATTCTATCTGACAAAAACAGGTTCAAAAAAATATCTTTAATCAGTTATTTTTTTTCAAAAACGTTAATTTATTATATGTTAGTTTTTCTTTAACAGCGGAATTCCAATTTATAACCTATTTTTCCTCCTGCAATTGAAAATATTATTCAAGACTCAAAAATCTCTAAAAATTTAATAAAGCAAATTTTTTCCTTAAGAAATTAGAAAAAAAAAATTGGAAACAACATAAAAAAAATACATTTTAAAAAATCAAGGGTGTGAATCTGGAAATATTCTCCATTTGTCAAGGGATACTCATTAAATGTTGATTGTATTTTTGTTTTGTTAACATCAATGAACCAATTTATACTTATAATGTATCTAACTTTCATGGAAACTTTGTTGTTACCAAGAAATGTTATTACAAAACAATTTAGTTAGCTTTTTTTATTGATTATAATAATTATTAAAAAAATGTTAATAAAAGAATAAAACTCATTAAAAAATATGTTTTTGAATAAATTTCATTCAATAATAAAAAAAATGATAAGTGTTAGTATTGTTGTTACAAATAACTACAAATTGAATTCCAAGCAAATTCTTTCTAGGTCAAGTTACCTAAATATAAATAAAAATATAAATAATTTCATTGAATTTAATAATATCATTAAATTTATATTATATTTATTAATGAAATAATTATATTATAAAAAATATAAATTTCTCTCTACAATTAATATTTGAATTAAAATTATAGATATATTAATAAACTTTCATTTGAAAAAACAAATGAGAGGACAAATTCTAGACTACCAAACTACAGAACAGTTTCAAAATATTTTAATTTTGAAAAATCGAAATTTTATATCTAACTTGGATATAAATTATTATAATTAAAAATCATTTAATTGTTATTTGAATAATATATATAGATACCTTTTTCCTTGTCTATTAGTTCAATAGAATTGACCTTCCTAATCATATTAGAGTTTCGTGATCAATTTATATACTACCACATAACATGAACATGAATATGTTTATAATGTTTATCTCATGATTTAATAAGAATAATTTCAATATCATGTGTTACATGTTTTGATTTTATGTAAATACAAATATGTTAAGATAATTTAATAAATTTTCTTTTATATTCTCATTGTCAGGGCCTCAAAAATATTATTAGGATTTGAGTATATATATATATATATAATATAATATAATATAATATAAGAGTTTAAATACGTAAAGAAGTGTCTGATAAAAAAAATTGTAAAGATAAAAAAATATAAATTTAAATATATTTAAATATGACTTTATTTACTTTTTTTTTAAGTTTCTTCAATAATATTTGTTAGTTATAAATCCTGACATTTTCTTATTGTTTATTTTACTTATGGTTTGGTTGCATCACTCAATAAAGAAAAGAGAGAATAAAATATCTTTATAAGAGTTTAAAAATTAAAAATTAAATAATACAACGAATCTTACTTAAAAGTAAATATGTATAGTAATTAATATGATGTAAACGCATGATTTTTAACCAGAAAATTATTTTTTAAGTATGTTGAAACTTTTCTTACATGTTTGAAAAAAATAATAATAATGATAAATTATTTCATTTCATGTTTTCACTACTCAATTTTTTTTTAATTTGATTTAATATTTTTGTATTATATTAAAATAAATATTTTTTTATTAAAAATTTTTATTTTTATATAAATTATTTAACTTTTATATATGTCATCACATTAAATAGTATTAATATTGAATACAAATATAATATACAATTTTAGTTACATATAAAAAATATATATTATTAAATTAAAAAAAAAACAAATTAATTATATAATTATATAAAAATATTTTTTCATTCATAATAAAAAAATTATTATTAAAATATATCATAATTTCTTTATTTTTATTTTTTTTATATAAAATGTCTAACTTAGTTATTATTTTTTAATAGGACATGAATATTTTAATTAAATTTATTTCAAACATTAAATCATGATGTATTACAATTAGATAATAAGGTTTAAGGTTTAAAGTTGTCAACTACTTGTTTGAACGAATCAATTTTAGTTTTTATTTTATCTTTTAACAATTTTATATTGATAATAATAATTTTTTTATTATATTACTATTTTTCACGTTAAATCGTATTAGAAATTCAAAAGTGTATTTTTATTAACATATAAAAAAATCATTTGAACTTTACATAATTTCTACTCTTCGTATTTAACTAAAAGTCTTTTAATTATATTGAGAGCTATCATAGTAAATATAATACAAAGTTTGGCTATAGAACATATACATATATGTAAGTGACTCTACATTTTTAAGCATATCCTTTTTGTTTATTTTGAAATTTTTTATTTTTTTATTTTTTTTAAATTTGATCTTAAAAAATCTACTTAAATCCAATCAACTTTACTCCATTTGGTAATTAGTCAACTCTTAAGTCTTTTTTTTAATTGATTCTATCTCTTTTATGATTGCATCTCTTCATTGTTCTTAATAGTCTCCTCAAATAACAATAGATCAACTTAGATGGGTCATTATCATTATAGTCAAACCATTTTCATCTAAAAAGCCTTCTCCAAATTTGTCTTAGTAATCCAAACTTATTATCTTCTATTTCTTCCAATCCTTTCTTTAACTAGAATCTTATAAACATTATTACTCCATTCATTATGAGCACCGATATCTATGGAGTTGACAATATCATTATTCTCATCTTCTCACTCTCATATTTCTTAGTCTTTTCTCAATTCCAACTATTTTGTTCTCCAGAAATTACATCTTTGTTAATAATGACTTTCTCGGATATTGGATTAAACAAATCTATAGGTCTTTGATTCATCTCTCACTCCCAAATAAGACATTATTTTGTCATCTAACTTGCTTCTTTGTTTATATGAAATATGAATATGAATTATGCATTTAAAGACTTGAAAATACTCCATTATTCGTTTTACTTTGTTCCATGCTTCTTTGAGTGTTTTATTTTGTACAACTACCTATTGGGAACACCCACACCTAAAGTTGACAAATTAAATCAAGTTTGAAAGGTTAACTCAAAAAACAAGCTAGCTCATGCTAATTTTTTTTTAACTTAAAGTAAATCAAGTCATTTTTTATCTATATCTAAATGGACTTAGATTAGATTCCTTCATAGATTTATCTATTCACTCCTTTTATAAAATAATAGTTATATTTTAAAAAAATATATAAATAAAATTATTTTATATATATATATATATTATAACTTATATATCAAATTGTTATACTTAAACTATTAAAATTAATTTTATTAATATAACTTAAATTTCATAAATATATATTTTTTATTTTTTTATTTCAAAATATATTTTTATAATTTTTTTAAATAAGACAAAATATTTATTTTATATATATATATATATTAATTTTATTAATATAACTTAAATTTCATAAATATATATTTTTTATTTTTCTATTTTAAAATATATTTTTATAATTTTTTTAAATAAGATAAAATATCTATTAATTTAATATAAGGATAAGTTCGACTTAAAATTATAATCTATTTTAAAATATTTCAAGTTAGATTGAAAAAATATTTATTAGCGTTCAATTAGGTTAGGTCAAATTGTTTTATAACTCTACACATATAAGTTGAATTGAGTTTTATAAAAAAATTTCAAACTCATTTAAAATGAATTCATTATTTTTATCTATTCTCAAACAAGTAATACTTGCCTAAGTTATATTTTCGATATGAATTTTGAAACTTCGTTATATTTCTTGTTATTCTTTAAAATTGATTTAATAGATCATATATGTTTACATGTTTAATTTGAAGATATTATTATTTTTTTATTAATTTAACAACAAGAAAATAATTTTGTTGAAAATAATTTTTTTATACTGAGAAATATAATTTAGAGATTTTAGATTTAACTTGAAACTAATTTAAACAAAAAGAATTTTAATTTAATATTTAAATATGGTAGTTCTAAAAGAAATGGTTATTGAAGGTGCAATATGTCACACTTGTATGCAATTTACTCATTGCTATATAAGATTTGTTGACGAAATCAAGTGAAATAAGTAACATAGAAGGATTGATCTTTCTCATAGGAATGGATTCTCCCAATGAACCAAGAAAAAAAAAAGGAAAGAAATGGAGAATGAGAAAATGACATTAACTAAAAGGGTGGCGAAATTGAAGAAGAATTTGTGAATGAAGCAACCAAAAATAATTGATGAATTCCTTTTTCATTTTGCATTGGTCCCTACAACTTATCCATTCTCAATAACTAAGAATTTCAATCTGACATGATTTGACTTCCAATTTGGAAGATCAATATTCAGTGACCAAGTCATGAGTCAATTCATGTTTTTCTTTTCTTTCTTTCTTTTTTACGTATCCACCACTCTCTTTATTATTCGATATTCTTCAGTAGTGGGTACACTGTAGCCACATTGTTTGACTTTGAATAAGTTTTTTTATGAAATATGACAAAAGTGAATAACAGGTACAAATAATTGTACGGCTTGCTTCTGCTTGTTCTTAATACAAGTAATCCTTTTCTTTGAAATTAATGTTTTCAAGCTCCTCTTTCTTTCTAATTACTTTACTTCTCCGAATAGTTATTTTGAATGTAACTATTTATAAATGAATGCAAGTTATAAGGATAAAATTTTAATGAAAATAAATATTTCATATAGGTCCTAAAAAGAGCATGTATTTAATATTTTTAAATTTTGATTTTTTTTGGATATAAGATTACCCACCTATTCATAATATTTTTATTAACATGATGAATATACATATACTAAACTAAATGTATTAGAAATTCTTTTAGATAGATCAATAATAAAAATATATCTTTTATTAAATAATATATAAATTAAGTATTTATCTTAAATAGAAAAAATGTGAAAGAAATTAAATATGAGTTTGTATAAAATATATATATATATATTATTTTTAGGAACACCATATAATACTTATATTTTATGAACACTTATATATTTAAGGACATCACATAATACTTAAAATATATCATATTTATGTTAGTTCAGATAAATTTTGTAATTTTGTTAAAGAAAATTTCGTTTAATTTTATTGAACATAACATTGTATTTATTAAATATAAATATATGAGATTGAAAAATTAGGTTAAATAGTGTTAATGAGAATAATGGGTGGCTAGTAATTTTGACTTGTGATTTGTGATGGACATGTGGAGGGATGTGACATCTATGTACGACATATAAAGGACACAGCCAACACGTTAATGTGTTAAAGACGTGTGAAGTGGTTTTGCCATTAATGATGGGTGCTAGTGCTTCTAGGTCATGTTTAATTAAAATCATATTTTACTAAAATTTGAATTGAGTTAGAAAACTAAAAAATAATTTTTATTTATTAAACAAATATTTATTCATAAATTTAAAAGCTTTATATAATTTGAGTTACACTCAACATTTATATTCTTCTATCTTTATTAATAGAAATGCAAATTAATTATGACAAAACATAACTTTAATTATGTGTAATAGACTTGAAGACCAATATTAATACTAGTGAAAAAATCAAATATTTGAAAAATGTGATAGTAATGATATGCATGAATTTGAATTGTGAAAAAAAAACTAGAAAAGAGAACTAGATTTGATTTACGTTTATTTAGATTTGATTTAACATTTGTACTTGAATTTGAATATGATCATTTTATACCATTGACTTTAACATCATAATCTCCTTTATAGGTGCCTCCATTAGTAGGTATTTGATTAGATAAGAGAAAGAAATTTGTTCACAATATAGGCACCTTTTCTAGTATCATTAAAAGTTTTATAATTTACCAATTTTAACATTTTCACTCTCATTATATAAAATGATTAATCTATTTACTCTATCTAGTAACATTATTGAGATTATTATAAATATTGTAAACAACATTCTATAAACAATATATGACATTCAAAAAACAATTCAATCTTGCATAGTATATAAGTATTGCATAGAATCTTTCTAATAAAATTAACAATAAACAAAATATCATGATAAAGGTTCAATCTTAGTAAAAATTCAAAATTTTCAACCTCATAAGTTTATATATATATATATATAACTTCACTTTTCAATTTGAGATCTTCACAAAATTTTGATAATTGAATTTCTTTGATGCTTAAATTTTATTGCCTTCACATTTTTAATTCTACTTTCCCATCGAGTTTGAGATAATTAAGTCAATCCTACTCCATTAACCAAGTACCATGTTAAGTGTCATCTTAGGTAACCTTTTTATGGAAGATAGGGAATAAATATTAATGATAATTATGTTACTTTTTTTTTTAAGATTTTGTAATATCTTGATTTTCATCAATTTCTATTTTTGAATTATTCAAAAAATTATATTAGCCCAAAATATAATTGCAAAAATTTTTAAAAACATCATTTCACTTAGACACGAAAAATAATTTTTGAGAATTTTTCAAGAACTATCTTGATTTCAATATAAATTATCAAAATACTCATGAAAATTTTGAAAAGTCCAAGTTTTCAGTAAAAAATCATTGCCACTAAAACATGTTTGTTAGAAATTAATAGATGAGTTTAATTTTTATAAACTATTAAAAGTTTGTGAACTCATTAGAAATCATTATTGATACAGTCTTTTTAAGGTAAATTATCATAAAAATTAACAAGCTTTACCATATATATTTATTTACTATCATTACATACATTATTTACTCTTAATTGATATAGGAAAAAATGTTAGAGCTATATTATAGGAATATTCTTGCATACCAGTATTGGCTCTTACAACTCTCATTATCAAACTAAACACTTACCTTAATATGAAAAAGGGAAATCAACAACTTTTCACTTAATTTGTTCAATATATAATTGCTAGCTTAGTTTTGACACATCAATTTGTTATAGTTGAAACACATGAATTTGATAGTTCTTTGTGTGTGGACGCAAACAAAACATGCATAAAACAAAAGAAAATGAAGTTTATGTGTTCACAAATCTGCAGTTCTTCCTAACTTCCCCTGTGATGAAGCTTTCTGAGTTTGTGATATTTCCCATTTTCACCATTGACTCTGAGAACTGTTGGAAGAATGCCAGAGGATCTGCTGCATACTTCTTCACAAGCTCTCTAGTTTGAATACCGAACAAACTTGAGTACATTTCTTGGTCTGAGTTGAGAAGTCCCTCCCCATTTAGTAGTAACTGATAGAAAGAATTGTCAAAGAGATTAGGTGTCATATAGTCCATTGCTGTTATGTTGTTGTCTCCTCCTCCAACAGGTGGACAAACAGATCTTAGGTTGCTGAGGTGACTCTCAGAGATTGGATTTTTCAGTGATGTTGATTCAAAGTCTCCATAAATTCTTGACCGGAAATTCTTACACTGTGCCATGCCAATGGTGTGGGCTCCTGCAGGCTTAGTGATCAGAAAATGTGGTATGAAGGAAGTGCTAAATACAGCTAGGAATCTTTTGAGTAGCAGAGAATATGAAGAGGTAGATCACAATTGTATGATCATATTATGATTATTGATTCTATTCAGCTTTGTTGTATGGTTTTGTTCACCCACTTTCCTTTTAGCTACAAAATTGTTTGTTTAGGTGAAAGTGAGAATCCAATGCTCCAACTTAATATATTGTAAGACTTTTGTTGTGGTCATAACTCAAGACAATTACATAAGATTGCTAGAATCATAATAACATTATGGAAGACACCATGATCCTCCACTTTAGTTATAACATATCTGATTGCAGCATACACTTCATCTAGCATTAGTTTACTCAACTGTATCTATCACATAAGTGGCCTCACTTGTTAAAGATATGTTAAGGTCTATTAGTCATGAAACTCACATCTTCAATGATTTCCTTGTGTTAATTCAAACATTTGTATGTTCTGTTAGGGCACTCTAGCTGTCTTCAATGTGTACTTGAAGTTGTCATATTTATATTATATAATTTTGGGTGCTACTGTCAGTAACTACCACTGCAGACAAAACTGTCCTCAAGATTTGAACGATGAGTGAACCAAAAAATGTAGTTTTTCAAAGTTAGTTGAATATGTTTGTTATTTAGCCCTTACATATTTTGAAATGATTTGTATCATCATATCTAAATTTATGTTATGATAAAATAATTATTGATGTGACATGTCAAAATGCATGTTAAATCTTCAGTAAATGATGACAGAAACTTAAGAAAAAACTATGGAAACTAAAATCAATAAAGAATTTCTTCAAAGATTAACACAGAAACTCATGATATTTACAAGAAATAGAAACATATTTAAAATTCAAAGTTGATTCCATTAATAGGAAATTTAACATACCTGCAAGAGCTACCATATCGGTGACAGATAGTCCTTGGTAAAGAAACTTGGCAATGATAGAGAGAAGGGTCTCATCTGGAGTGGGAAGATTGGTGTTGGCAAGATCAAAATTTGCAGTGACAGAATCCTTCCTTCCCACAGGAACATCCCAGTATGGTCCACCTACCTACAAGAGATCAGAGGACAGAGGCATGAGCATAATTCTACTAACTTCTGTGCAGAAAATTGAAGATTAAAATTGATGAAAACCATTGCATGAACTATTTGATAAAATCTAGAAGCAAGCAGTTTCTTTTACCAGAACCACAGCATCTCTAGCTGCAATTGTGAGAATATCAGCACAAGAAACAACTCCACGGCACTCTGATTCAACCATGTTCTTTATTTGATCAACAATTTCCAAGCCTTTCAATGAGTTGATGTTGTTAGCTGACTTTTTCTCACCTTTAAGTGTGACTGTATCATCAAGCAAAATTGATCCATCGCATCCCTGAACCCATGAATATTGTCACATCTAGTTAATGTGTATATATATTTTTCTCATTGGATTCATATTGGTTTTATATTGTTTGAAAGGAAAAAACTTGCAAATACTTCTATATGTCTTGTTTGTGCTGTCTTTCATTTAGAATTGGAGTTTTAGGTTAATACAATGCCAAACAAAAGTTGCATTATGTATATTCCTAAAGTGAAATTTTAATTGTAATTGGATAAGAACACATACAACACTTATAGAATTATATATAAGTTTTGAATTTTGGTTTCCTCTAACTGAAACTATAGAACTATACAACAGGTACATATGGTTAGTGTTAGTAGGTGGTTCTTCACTCTTTATATTATTATAATAAGATTATTGTTTTGAAAATCGAATACTGGTTCGGTTTAATTGATCTAATTAGGAATTAGTCCCGAAACTGTGAATTCTAAAGATTAATTTGTCTTTTGAATTAGACAAAAATTACAAATATCGGATCAAAATAGTAAAATGATAAATCTGATTGGTTTTTTTGGCTAGACTAGATGTGAATTTTTTTAAGATTAATTTTTTATTTCTTTTAAATAATATTTTTTTAACATTTTTTAAAAGATAATATTTTTTTATTTTTTTTCTTTATTTATCTTATGTAATCAGATCATACTTAGTTAATAATTATTTAGTATATTTTTATTTTATTTTTACAACTTTTATGGTATTTTTTTTTTAAATATTCATTCAAACTAAATATAAAAAATTAAATTTTATTCAATTTCAATTTAATATAAATTTTCAATCAAATTAAATTAATTTTTTACAATTTAATTTAAATTTATTTTATAATTTTTATTATTATAAAGTTGTAAAATAATTTTTTTATAAAAAATTGTAAAATATTTTTTTCAAAAAATATTATTACACATTTTAGTAAAAAAATTTTAAATAAAGAAATATGTTATGATGTTTATTTATATAAAATTATTGTTTTATTTATATTTTCAAATTTTTATACTTATAAATAAATTATATAATATCATTCAAATTTATTAATATATATATTGATATATATATATATATAATATTATTAAATTATAAAATAACTTAAAATATATATATATATATTATTTATTATTTAATTTTAAATATAATATTATATTTATATAAACGATTTATTTTGATTTGTTTTTTTATAATTTAAAATCTAAATTAAACTGTATTCTTTATTAAAATATATAAATCCAAAAAATCTAAAAAGTATAATTTTTATCAGTTTTTAGTTTTGTAATCAATTTTTTATTATTTTTTTAAATAATCATATATAAGAGTGTTCAGAACCAAACCGATCTAAAGAAGAAATCGAAGATCGATCCAAAAAATAGCAAACCGATTGTTCAATTCGGTTTGCAATTTGGTATTTCAAAACCGAACCAAACCAAACCAAACTAAACCGCAATTATTAAATAATTTTATATTTTAATTTTATTTTACAAAGAAAATCTACTATTGTCGGTTATAATTTTCATTTTGTTAGACGCATCTTAGGGTTCTTTACTTAAAACTCTCTTACTCTAATTTCATTATCTCATCATTAACTCTTATTCAATATTATATATTTATTAGTTTATTATTTAAAAAGATAAAAATAGTCAATTATTAATAAAAAAATAAAATTAAAAATAAATAAAAAAACTGCAAAAACCAATTCAAACCAAACCGTTAAAATTGGTTTAGATTTTTTTATTTCAAACCGAACCAAACACTTTGGTATCTTTAATCTTAACTATTTATCATATTTTACATATTTTAATTTCTGATAACAACCATTATCATAACTTTTTTTTAAGAAAATAATTATTAATAAATTGATTTTATATTTAATATATTATCATATTATTAAAAACTATAAAAAAATTATTTTATTCAACCAATTCAATATCAGTTGAATCTTTAAATCTTTAATTCATGCTATTTAGTTATCAGTTTAATTTTTTTAAGTTTTAAATAGAACTACATGAGTGATACTAGGAATTTGGTATCACTATTCAAGTTATTGAGATAATCATGTAGCTCTGACTAGTTCAATGAAATGTAATTAGTTTCATAACATGAAAACCTACCAATGCTACACAGTGAAGTCACAAACCTGAACAAAGCAATCATGAAAGTGTAGTCGAACTATCATGGCTGCATTGCGAGGATCAGAAAGAACTGCACATTCCATTTCCTTCCTAATAACATCAAACACAGTGGGGCAAGTTGAAGCATAGTAATCCAGTGTTAGATGAGGGTCACTTGCATACAATCTGGTGGCACCAAGAAAGCAAAAGACAAGAAGAACATGCAAAAGAAGGGATTTTGAAGGAAAGGAAGGATCCATTGTTACTGCTGTAAATTTTGAAAAAAGAAGGGTGGGAGAGATCGGTGAGAATGAAGAGTATATATAAAAGTTGTTCAGAAGTAGAGTGTTGCACCTTGTTCATATTCATTGGCTACTTGAGGACTTAGAAAATATGTTTCTAAGAGTCAAGAGAAGATGCAACTAATATGAGTAAGTTGGTGGGTGTTCTCAAACTAAAAGTAATATAAATGTTTTGCGCCCGCCATTAACAATTTTGCTAAAAAATCTAAAGCCAGTCACCAAACAAAAACTAATAACAGCTAATCTTACTTTATGTTTACAGTTTTTCATCTGCATGAAATCAACCCCATTGTCTTCTTAATTGCATGTTTTGTTGTCATCTTACTGTTTTGTTGTCATCTTACTGTCTTCTGTCACCTTTTGACAGTCCTACTTTGAATAAATTAAGATTAGGTTTAACCATTTTGCATTACATCAACCTAGTTTTGTGTGACCTATTTGTTTGCTTCTATCAGAAGCCATCTTTGTGATACTGAGTTAATATATATTCCACACGTCAATTGTTTTTATATAATGTCAATTTGCACGTTTGGTTTTCACCTTTTTTCTTCCAAGAATAAGGTTGCATTTGGACTTTGTCAAATTCTTTGTTCTGCAAAAGAAAGGAAAATATATTAGAAGCTTAGTCATGATCATGAAGTACACGATTGAAATTGTATATCTTTAACTCTAAGAATAGATTGCAAATACCTTCAAAATTCTCATCCATATTGACTTCCTCAAATTTAATGATTATTTTTTCTATTTATTTTCCTTTCTTAATCTTGTCTCTCTAGATTGAGTAATGTAGGAGATTGTAGAAGATGGTAACTACAAAACCCAAGAAAATGATCGCAAGTAATTCGGAATCTAGCAAGATTGAGATTGTAGATTCAGAGCATGAGTTCATATTTCAATAATTACTGAAATTTATTTTACTTTTCCTGATCCTGAATGCATATTACGAATTTAATATGAAATTCTGGATGTAAAACTAATTGAGAATAATAATCAGAGTAGGGTGGGTATGATAGGAAATCCACCGACTCTATATCCAATAAAATATATAGATATAATTTATTTAATTAGTTTTTTTTAATCTAATTTAAATTAAATTTATTTTCATTTAATTATTGAATTTAAATTTAAATTTAAATTTATTTAAATTAATGTAATTATAATTTTTATATAAGACAGATTGAATCAATTTAATAGAGTCGGATTTCGACTCAATATGCAAATCAATCTAAAAAATAAAAAATTATTTAAAATCAAATTTATTTTGAATTTTTTAAATATATTTTTCTTAGACAAAATGATTTAATTCAAATTTTAAATTTTAAATAAAAAAACAAACTAAACCAAACCATTTATTATATTTTAATATGAAATTATATTTTTAAAATTAAATAATAACTGATAAATATATATATATATATATATTACAGATTTTTTTTATTATATTATTTATAATAATATATAAAATATTTTTCTTAAATTATTTTTTTTATTATATTATTTATAATAATATATCTATAATTTCTCTTCTTTTTTAATTAATTATTGAATTTTTTATTTTTCTATTATTTTTTTATTAAATTTTAAAAAAATATTTTATTTGTATGAATAAAAAATATAATTTATTAAAAATAATAATAATAAAAATACTCATTCAATATTTATATTTTTATAATATATATACTTATAATAAAATTGTATTATAATTTTTAAATATAAAAATATATAATTTATTTATAAATATAAGAATAATTAAAATTATAAATAAATTAAAAATTATAAAATATTTCTATATTTAATATATTTTATTACAAAATATATAATAATTTTAAAAAAAATATATTTTATAATTTTTTAAAAAATAAATTTAATAATAATAAAAACTACATAACCAATCCAAACCAAACTGCAAATATTGGTTTAATTTAATTTGAATTTTATATTAATTAAAACCGAACCAAACCGAATTACATTTAATTTTTATTTTTAGTTTGAATGAAAATTTGATGAAAAACCGAATCGAATCGAGTCGCGAACACCCCTACCCAGATCTAACATACTTGAACCCGACCCAAATTCACTTTGATATGATCCAACTCAATTCAATTTGGACGCTCTAATCCATAGTAACTTGACCTATCTAAACTTGATCTCGCCTAGACTCATACCCAACCTAACCTTCCAATACCCAAGTTGAAATGCCCATAAATGACTTACTTATGTATGATCTATATTGAACACAAACTCTCAAACTTGACCTATCCAAATTTGGTCCTACCTAGATTCATACCCAGCTTCGCCTTGAGCTAACCCACTAATACTCGAGTTTACCCGTCCATAATTGACTTAGTTAGATCCGATCTAAATCGAACTAAAATTTTAACTTGACCTATCTCACCTAAATCCAAATTGTTCAAATATAGCATTACTCAAACTTGATTTAGCATAAACCCAACATGCCCCACTCGAACCTAGACTCATCTCACCCTACCCTAGTTTGAACCTAAATTAATGTGCTGTAACTTAGACTTGTACTAGACTTGTACTTCCTAATCTAAATTGATTTGATCCTTATTTAAAATCTTAATAAATTTTGATTTTGAATTTTTAAAATCTAAAAAATAATCCAATAAGGATTTAAAATTTAAAAATATGAATTTGAATTTGAAATTAATCATTAAAATAGATTTAAAATAAATTAAAATTAGATAATTATAAATTAGATATTAATATTTAGTTTATTTTTGTCTCTTGTAAGATAGCAAACAAAGATGGTAGTATATACTTTCAATACTGATCCTGTGGTGGCTCGAATGGACGATTTAGTTAGTCTTACCATACACCGAATATATTATATGTAGGAAAACCTTCATTGAAAACAAGGACAACTTGATCCTAGTTTGGGTTAAAGATCCCATATTCATTAAATACAAGTTAATAATTTGTTCTGGAGAATTTTGGAGTTTACACAGCTGATGGTATCCAGGGTGAGGGAAATCTGTAATTCAGATGTTACAGAGTTTTTAACTCCCCGTACCTAACACTAGATTTGTGTTTTATCCATGATAGCAAGAGCAAGCAAGGAAATTATCTTTATCACTCGGGCTGTCACCAATGGTCCTCCTTAGCTACCATCAATTTACAAGTGTTTACTAACATCTACAGCTTGGAAAGCATCTTTTGAAGGACAATTTAATGAAATTAAACTAACTACGCCTCCAAGCTCCTACTAGTTCTACTCAAGGTTTTACATTGTGGCAGAAAAATTTCAGACATAATTATATTGCAAGCTGTTCTGAAAATTGGGTAAAAAGAAGAGTTTTCCACAAACCAGACAACACAGAAACACAAAAACCAAAAATCATTAAACCAGAAACAATAGAGATTGGTATAAGGGAGATTAACAACAGATATACATGTTTCAGACATTGTGACCTTCATCCATGGGAGAAACAATTTCAATAATATTATTGTGATCAAGATCACGTTTTTTCTTATAACAGAACCTTTCTCCTTGGCTCCTCTTGTCCTTTTCTCTTTCACTCAACAGAAAATAATTCCAAGAATATCAAGCTTTTTCTTTGTAGCTCACACTCTCAATCTCTCAGGTCACTTCTCTGATTTTTTACAGTAAGATTTCAGTGTTGTTGCAGGAGGTGGTTTTCTTTATAACTCCCAATTACGTATTGATGACACACATAAATATATAGACCTATACATGCATCACTACATGTGTATCACTCATCTGAAATGTTTCAGCTGTATAGCCAGTAGCTAATTTTCAACTAACTTTAAAACTGATTTCGAAACACAATTTACACAGACCAGTCACAATTACTTTGCGGCCATTCCAGACCGATTGTGGTCTGCAATCACCGCTTAATCCAGTTGACAGCCAGTGAAACCCTTATGTTACGGTGCGATACAGTTGAGAAATTAAAACCTTGTTTAAGATCCAGGGTGAAAACAATTAGTTTTAATACCACAACACACAATCATGTATTTCAAACAAGCACAGAGATCAATAATATTCTCTTATTCAGGCAATTGACCACACAAGATAAACATAACACTTGTCCAATGAGAAAGTGATTTGATAGTGGATTGTAATTACAAGGAATCCATCGCACTTAGAGATCAGATATTGCAGGGAATAAATTGCAAGAATACCCGCAGCCAATGCAAATTAGACAGCCACCACCATTTGAAAAATGCATAGACAAAGCTATAGTCAGAAAATAAAAATAAACCAAAATACTGCAAATTTGCAATCCATGGTCATTCCTAAAGTAAATCAACAGAGCCATGATATATCAACCACAACCAAAACCCAAGTAACCAACTATGCCGATTGACAAATTACAATAATAAACTCCTCTCATCATAACACAAGCTTAAATGTAAAATGTGTTTTAGTTTAAAATCTTTGGCCGAAACCAATTTTCCAAGTTACCAACCATAACATCACACGTTAACCAAAAAGACCAGACACAAATGAATTGGTCCTTGTGGATCAAAACATTTATATAATCCAAAATTAAAGCACAAATCAAATATACAACTCTGAATGCAAAACCCTGTCCTTACTCCTCCCAAATTTCAAAACCTCCACATCACTAAAATCAAAATCAAATCCCCGCATCACGCCGCATTGAAGCAAACCCTTAATCAACGATACCACAGAGGCGTCGATCTGGGGCCACGAAACACACAAACTCGCCCGCACGTTCATTACCTGGCACCGTGCGAGAATCGCGGCGCCCAGCCCGTCAACAACGCTTCCGGAAGGGTAGTACTCCAATTCCGCCAAGAGCTTTTCTCCGCCGCTCCTCTTTCTTTCGGCGGAGCTCTCCAGCTTGAACGCCACGGCCTCGTCAGAGGAGAGCTTGCCGCGGAAGTTGTGGGGCGCGAGGGAGTCGAGGACGAGGACGGAGTCGGGACGGATGCGGCCAGCGAGGAGGGCCTTGGCGACGGCGTGGGCGCGGGGGGCGGGGACAGGGAAAGGGAGGACGGCGAGGAGGGCGGAGGGGGAGAGGGGGAAGATATGGGCAGCGTGATCGGGGAGGGAGAGGGGGAGTTCGGGGAGGATGAGGGAGGCGGCGGGGGAGGCGGAACGGAGGCTGTGGAAGAGGGCGAGGGAGGAAGGGGAGAGAGCGACGATGAGGAGGGAGGGTTCGAGGGTTTGGAGTTGTTGGTTGTGGGGGAAGATGAGGAAGGGTGAAGGGAGGGGTGGGGATGGGGGTGTGAAGATGTTTAGGTCTTCTTCCAAGAATCTTGAAGGTGGTGCTGCTTCTGTTATCACATCTTCCATTTTCTGGAACCCTTTTTCTCACTCTGATGCTCCTCTCTTCGTGTTTTGATTTGCTTGTTCTCTGGGTTTCCTTCTTCTCATTAGCTTGCTTCCCACACTACTCACTCTTATACGGTTTCCATCAAGGCTAGCTCATTAAATTATTATTCAAGCTAAAACATAATTTTTATTTTTTAGCATCTACATTATTTTTACTAAAAGAAAAATTCCTATAGATTATGTAAGAAATTATCCATTTAATAAATATTGTCAATTTTATGAAACATTTAATAAATTTAAATTATCAAAACATAATATGAATTTTTTGGGATAATAAGAATCTTAAAATAATTCCTCATAAACCATTGTTTGATTTGTATTATTAACTTGAACCATCTCTAAAATATTTTAGTAAAAATATTATTATGACAATTTCTAGAGTGAGTGTTTTTTTAATATATTCAAACTTTAAAAGATTCAACTCAAAAAAATCTTTAAATTGGATTTTTTTATGTAGAAAGTGTAAGTACAAAGATAAATATCCCCTATTTGTTTTGTTGTTCCAAGTAAGTTAATCTCTTATCTTTAAATTCCTTAAAGGTAATTTCCTTTGAATGTGGTAAGAGCCTTACTTAAAGTATGCATTTCCTATTTTCTTATCTTGAGAGTGCGAATGGGTGGTTTAAGAAAGGTAGATACAATTGGTGTAAGAGGAGCAACAAAAATAGGCTCAACTGACAAGTTTTTGAAGGAATTGAGAAAAGTCGTTCCTTTAAAATGTTAGTAAGTGTTTGTTTGTACTACTAAAAGATGAAAACAAAGACATATTGACTTCAAGAAAAGATTTACAGGTTGTGGTTTATATTCATTGATGTTTTATAAAGGTTCAAAGGATGATTGAAATGGTAATGTGATTCCTTTTGTTTGGGGTGTGTGTTGAGTAAATATGAGTGAAAAAGGTTATTTGGGAGGTATAACAATGGTGAATTTAAGTTTGAATTTGGTGAGTGTGGATTGGTGAGATATTATTGGATTAACATGTTTGATACAAGCTGAGTTGTCTAAGTTTAGTCTAGGCTGGTGGCATCATTTTGGATATCTTTTGAAAAACCTAGACTTAGGATTTACAAATGGATCATCATACAATCCAATTGAAATGTGTCTAGTTGGAAGCAGTTTAGAGGTGTTTTTGTCACTTCTTCTTTGGGGGTAACAAGGTTAATCATGATGAATTTGTTAAGTTTCATGTTGTTGGTGTCTTGAATGATGGTAGCGTTACCTTGCATGTCTTCCAGAGGACTTTCTTAAGGTTATCATGTTGATAACCTCAAAGCTTCTCCTAAATCTATCCCAATATTAAGACATAACTTGGGAGAAAAGTATAGCTTAAAGAAGAATATTTCGATTCACATTTGCATCTAGTGCATTAGGATCAATGTAAGAAGGTAATCTTCTGATGAGTATTCATATGGTAGAAGCAAAACCTATCAATATGAGTGACATGATCCCTTGAACCAGTTTGTAGGAGGAAAGTGTTAAATGTGAAGTTGTGCAATATTTTGCAGCAATTTTCATCTTTGATGATAGGAAAATTGTATGAGGAACTTTGTTTGGGATTTTTCTTGGTCTGATTCGACCATACAAAGAAATGCTAACAATAAAATAACTAATAGCTCTTTCCTTGTCTATGTGGAAGATGACTCCTTCGTATAAGAATTTTATGGCTTAAAAGATGAGTATTTTATAACTTCAAATATATTATCCTTACTTATGAGAAGGGTGGTGTTGTTTGATATACCTAAAGTAGATCTTCCAACTTCAGGGAGGGATTTTAGTGCATTTTGTTGGGAAGGAAACAATTTAAGAAATAAGAAGAAAAAACCGGAACTTTTTTCGTAAAGAAACCAGAGTGAAAGATGGTGTCAAATATAGGAAGTAAAAAGACGAAATGAATCTAAGCTCTAATTGTCTGCTTGAGCTAGCAGCAGAAGTAATTTAACAAGAACCTTAGTTTATACGACTTAATTACTTAGGGTGATTTTTACATTGTTATCTTGGTGCCACACAGTGTGTGACAATATTTGCGATGTGAATATAACATGATACCATTTTGAACAAAGTGCAATCACATTCAATCTTGTTTTTGTGTTCAATCTACATGTGTATGTTCATTTTCATCTTCTGAATCTGCATAAAGAAAATAAGTTAAGCAGGTTACAAACTAGCGAGTAAGGCCACAACAAAACATGAACCTACATGGTTGAGGGTCATCAGCATCAAGAATGATTCAATCAAATGTAATAAACTTTTCTATAAACATCTTTAGAAAATAAAAAGAAAAATAAATACAATAACTTTTTCCATAAATTAAGACTATCTCATACATAAGTAAAAAAAAAAGAATTGATTTTGAAAGTAGTATAAAAGTTTCTACAAACTAATTTATTCATTTATGGAGAAATTATTATTTTTTTCTTAAAAATGTTTATTGAAAATGCATAAAAAATTCATCTTAGAAATATATATAACACATCTTTCAGCTTACCAGAGCGGATATCTTCACTAACTTTTCCTTTTTCTTGGATTTGTTTAACAAGCATCCTAAGCATCAGCACCCACCAATATATATGAAGAACGAGTAAGAAGTATAGAAGAGTATTGAACACATAATAATATGTTGGACCATCCACCACGTGATTTTTCAAGGAGAGAACAACTTCATAGCTGCGAAAGAGAAAATTGAATTAAGCAATTAAATGGAGGAACAGAATGAAATGTCAACGGTGGAAGCTTCAGCATTATTATTTAGATTGAATCAATATAACTTCTGCAGTCTGAAAAAATATTATGCGTATTGGAATATTAAAAGTAACAAATTTAAGTATAAATATCTGATTGGAACATGCTAGAGACAGGTCACAAGTGCAGGATAAACTGAGAACCACTTAGTGTGTATTGCCATTTAATTTACGCGCAGAAAAGTTAGATGTGACAAAGGGAATCCTGAGAAAACCCAACAAGGTAAAGAGGGCACCTTTTGTTGCAACTTTTGTTTTAGACTTTAAGTAGCATTAAATGGCCCAAATGATCAGTGATTGTCATAAGATGATAAGACCCGCTGGGGTCAGGGTACCAAAAATTGACAGTATCCAGAGTTTAGAGGTTTTAATCAAGGCAATGGCTTGTGAATTCTATAAAAATAGTACATAAAATATAAATCGCTAAAAGTATTTCTAAGCATTTAATTGGTAAAAGGGCATCAGAAAGAATAGATATAAAATTACAATTATCGAAAAAAGTAAGAAAAAAATCAAGGTTAGATGAACCTGTTTCATAACATTGTATATTTTAAACTAGTACTCCTCCAGTCCTTTGTGTTAAGAATGTAGGAGAGACAAGGTGTTATTCTCCCCCACGATGACAACTTTAGAAGCTGAAGGGCAACAACATTTTAATGTATGTTTAGGAATTTTTTTACTTTCCAATAAAATGAGTAGGACCATTGAATAATTCTCCTAGATTAGTAGCTATTGAATACACAAGTCAGGAATTCTAACATACAACAGAAGGAAAACAGAATGTAAATGAACAGAATTAATACAAACCTTGTACTCCTAAGAATCCAGAATGGGTAGTAAATGATCCGCATTATGGTAAAACACAAAACGAAAAGAACAAATGCAATGCTAGCTATAGTTTCAGCACCAACGTATTTGGACATTTTCCCTGTCTCGATAAACACATCACTAGCATCATGAAGAGCTAAAATAACGGATCCAACACGAACAAACCTGAGATTATCAAACATAGAAGCAAAACACTACTGAGTGTATTAAACATAGAACAAAAACACTATACTGAATGTACTAAACATAGAAGCAAAATGAACTAGTGAAGCAAATTAAAATTCAAAAGAATTCATTTTTTAGTTTCTCTGTTGACCATCTTGTACGTGATTGACTCTCAATTGGATAAACGTTCAGTTACATTTTATCAATATTCTAGTACGGTATCAGATTAAAACTTCCGCTGGCACCTTCTCGTTCTTCTTCCTGTAACCTCCCTTCATACTTCAATGGCTTCCAATATCCCCTCCTCTCTGCAAGATCCATCAAACATCTATTACATTTATCCCAATGGAACCTGTCCCTTTTTCTTGTTTTCCCCACTCTTGAAGGTTTGAATTATCAATCATGGGCTAGAGCTATGCAAATGGCCCTCCAAATGAAAAACAACTATGAATTTGTTGATGGTTCCTCCCGTTTATTTGTTGATTGAATCATGCTATGTCTCTTAATATTGCTGACAATTTGGTTTGACGTTCCTTAATTTTAGCAAGATCTCCACGATCGATCTTCAGAAGACAATGCTTTCATGTTTCTATATTATGCATGTTTCTTTCTCATACATAGATTTTCATAACTTTTTTAAAGGTTTGGAGATACTTCATGGATATGTATATGTGAACTATTCAAAGTATTGGTATTGGGTATGAATAGGTGAAGCAAATTAAAGTATAAATGATTCATATGTAACTAACATCTGAAAGCTGTCATAACAACCAATAACAAAAAGTTACAATAAGCAATTAATCCACTAAATCAGTCAGGTGTATCTTCTGTCACTTGAAATGGATCAGATTCATATAGTTAAACAATTAAAGAACAGCATTGACTGAAAATCATAATTCTTGACCAAATGCTTGAATTAAGAGAAAAACATACCTAAAAATGTAGGATAATATGATGAGAATGACAGTAGTAACATGATGGCCCATGGAAACCACAAAGTCAGAGCGCCTCGTTTCCCAAAATATTAAAGCAAGTATGGAGTATGAATAAAATCCAGCAACATACATATAGAGCCCCTTCAATTTCAATCTGAAATGCTAAAAGGTCCTTGCTCAATCAACCAACTTAAGTTGAACATGGAAATTACAGAAGGACAAATAGTGACAATTAACAAAAATATATTAAGTTTGTAACTTAAACAACACCATTGTTGAGCGTGTAAATGAATAATCTTACTTAATCTTTTGATCTGGCCATATCTGACTCCCTGGCCCCTCCCAAAAATATCTTGTATCAGTAAACCAAGGCTCGTCATAAGTTACCGCCACAGCAAAAATTTCTGCAGATAGAAAATAAACGCACTTCCATGCCGATTCCTTAAATTTCCTAATCTTCTTTTTCTTTTCATACGTTTCAAAATCCATCATCTCGTGTCCCTTTCCAAAAATCAATCGTGTGGCCACTTTCTGTAAATGCCATTCGCTTCAGATTGACTAAATGTTATAACAATATCCATAAAACTTAATAAATGTAGAGATGGATCCATGTTGTTTTGTCTTTCCATGGAAATTGAGGCAAGAAAGACGAAAGAAAAAGGGAAAGAATGAGAACAGATACTAATCAACCCGCTCTGGTACATATTGTGTATTTTTGCTGCAGCAGTGTTGAGAAAACAACATATAATTGGCCCCCATTGTGCATAACAGAAAAACAGAAGAAGACAAAATAAATGGGATGATGAAAGAGAAGGCAAAGAAATAAAAGAAGGAAGAGAAGTGTGTATATCATTACATTCCGGGAATGCAATAGTTATGGTATATAAACAAGGACATGTGTAACTGAAAAAAAGTTACAGTATATCAGTATAAATAGGTAACTGATATGATGATGTTGTATAATCATTAACATCAGCAAATCATTAACATTTACAATTTTTAAAATTATAATTCTAAAAATCATATTTTTAACTAATTCAAGTTGTAAAATCACACTTTCAACACATCAAAATTAAAATCTTCAATCACATTTATAGATTCACCAGCAAGTGTACAAGTATTCTGATTCCGAAAAAAGTGGTAATGAAACTGAGTTGACGAGAAAAAGGTAAAAGTAAACGCAAGCAAATGAATGTTTAAAAGTTCATAATAACATAAGCAGGAGTTGAAAAAGTGATTTGGTGGCAGCAATTAATACAGAAGAAGAATCGTTTGAAGAAGTGGTGGTACCTCGAAAAGGAAGGTGTCAAGGAGGAAGCGAAGGGAGGGGAAGAAGAGAGCGAAGAAGGGTACGATGGAGAAATCTCGAAAGGCTGGGTAGGATTCTTGGTGCCAATCAATGGAGGTCAGTTGTTGAAGCCAAGTAGCCATGGTTGGTTGGTTGTTTGGCAGAGAAGATTTTGTGGAGGAAACAAACAGCCAAGAACCAATCTCTCTCTGTGAATGGTCCACGGAAAGTGTTATTTGGAACATATATAGTAGAGAGGAGAAAAAAAATAATAAATAAAATAGTTAAAAAAGAAGCAAAGTAAAAATGAATGATAGTTAGTTGAAAAGAGTTTCATGTGACTAGTTTTGATGATTATTAGTTCCTACCCAACTTCAATTGTAAAATTCCTAAGCAAAAATGACTTCATTTACAATTAATGAGAAAAAAAATACGAGAAAAAAAGACAAAAATAGTTCATTATGCAAAAACCAAGTTGAATGTAAACATGGAAGAAAGGTGGTGATATTTATTTTTGTATTCTTGAGATTTTCATTGAAATATGATAAGAATAAGTGGAGTTAAATTTGATGGACCTCGAATATTATTATTTGATGGTATCACTAGAGAAATGCAGAAGATAACGAAAGGAAATAATAAGAATTTAATAACTAAGGAATATAGTGAATAATAATGAAGGTGATGAAAATGAAAATAGGATGTATGAAAGGAGAAGAAGAATTAAAAGAGTGAAATTGAAAAATCTTACTTTTTTTAATAAAAATTAATTTAAAAATTTAGCTAGATTGAGAAAAAAAAAAAGATTAAACAATTACTTACCTATCATGATTATTTTTCAAGAATTTTTTTAATTACGTTTTAATTTGGTGAGATGAATTCTAAAAAGAATATATTAAGGTATGAAAATTGTATGAAGATAAGAAAATATTTTGTTCCTTCACATTTTCATAATTAAAGAAGAAAAAGTGTTAATGAATAGTTTAGAGAGATACAAATATAAATATAGATGATTGTGACGTTTTCTGTAAAAAAGGGATGAATCCTATTGATTTAATTTGAAAAAAAAATGTTAAAAATTTCATGCAAAATTTAACATATATATATAATTATGTTTTCAAAATAATTTTATATTTGATACAAATAATTATAGATTTATCTACAAATTTTATTTTATTTATAAATATAAATAAGATCATTAATTTTAAAAATATAATTACTTTTAAAATAATATATAAAATGATAAAGTATTTTTCTAAAATAAAATTAATTGTGTCTTAATTTATTATAATAAATATAACTTAATTATTTCATTTAAGTTAATAATTTAAGGTAAAGGTTAGAAAAAATAAATCAATCCTTTGAAGTTGAAGGTGTGATACTACTTGATAAAAATATATAATTAATATAAATAATGTAGGCATACTAAAGGGTTTAATCTAACGAATAAAAATATCAATTTTTTTATTTATAAAAAAATATTAATTTATCAAACATTATCAATAATTCTAAAAAATAATAAAAATATGAATTTATAAATAAATATATATATATATATTCACCTCTATCATATAAAAATAATAATATTTTTAAATTTATATTACAATAAAATTCTTTATTTTTATTTTTAGTAAGCAAAATATTTATTTTTTATTATTTAATTTAAATTTATGAGTTATTTTATTATTCACTTTCGTATATAATTATAATTATTATGATATTAATAAATTTATATAAAATACAACATATTAAAAATAAATTAATATAAATAAAATTTAATTTGATAATAATATTTTTATTATCATAATCATTCATATAATATTTTCAATTAATTCAATAAATATAATAAATATAATAGAATAATTATTCACACAATTATTAAATTCAATTATTTATATTCACCTAAAAATATATTATATAAACTTTTTTTATTTAAAAGATTAAATTCAATCATTCACACATTCATGTATTCATGCATAGAAATTATCAAATTATAGACATAATATTTTTTTGAGTCTTTTTTATCTTAGAATCACAATTTATTCTATCTTAGAATCACAATTTATTCTATATAGACAATCGGTAATTCTTATACATAAATCAAAGTTTGACAATAATTCATTTAGTGATAAATGTAGTTAAAACTTTGATCGATACTCTTGTCTACATCATTAAAATTTGGATACCCCTTTTAATATCTCTAGAATTTCATATATATATATATATATATATATATATATATATACATTAATTTTATACCATAATACTTCATGATAATTATCCACTCACATAGAAATAACATATAATCATTTTTCACACATCACAAACCATAGTCTTATTGGCATATAGTTAAGTACACCGTCATCTCATTCTCCACAATATTTTATGTAACTAATCATATCTCATCAAATATTTCCAAATTTCTTATATCATCAATTTCACATTATGCTTCATAATATTTTACAAACACATAGTTTTAATAGTTTATCATATAATGATTTTCATATCATGTTTTATAAAATGCAATAGTATATAACTTAATAGTTTAATTATACAACAAGAATCTAATCATTTTTCACCATATTTCATATTTATAAATTCTTTCAAATTCAATTTAGGATATAAAGTAATTATCTAATGTAAAATATCTTCATTTAAGTCATAAATCCTCATTCAAGTGAGAGATTTTTTTATTCAAGTAATTACATATCATCCAAACAAAATATTTTTTAAAATAATATTCTTGATCTGGTATTCTCGTTTAAGCAAAAAAAATCTTACTTAAGTGATGAAATTTATTATTTAAATAAAAACTTATCACTCAAACAAAATTATATCCAAAAATATTCCATATTTTTAATCAAATTAAATTTGATTATTTTTATATATAAATTTATTAAATATATATATATATATATTTAAATTCAGTTTTGAATTTTAAAACAATTTTTTATTAATAATAAAAAATATGCTACTTGATTATTATTCGGATATATCTTAATAATGAATAAATAATGAATATTGAGAAAATTAATCTATTAGGAGATGAAACATATCTTTCTCTACCCAATTCATCTTCATGAATTTCAATATAAAAAAAAATGTTGATAGTAAAATGTGTTTTATTACATAAAATATCATAAAAC
The DNA here is from genome assembly GCA_016859785.1 of Macrotyloma uniflorum. NCBI lineage: Eukaryota > Viridiplantae > Streptophyta > Magnoliopsida > Fabales > Fabaceae > Macrotyloma > Macrotyloma uniflorum. The sequence goes on from BDMB01000021.1 coordinate 882,622, forward strand.
TGCTCAATGAAAAAGAGAAAAATAAAATAAACATCGAAGCACAAAATTAAAGATAGGAAATGGAAGATCCACTCATCTCGTAGCTTAATTCCAATCATTTTCATTCACACATATACACATGAATACAAGCACTTCAAGGGGAAACACCACACCCCATTTTGACATAATCAGAGACAATATTCACAAGGATTCAAAAAAATACCAGAAACAAAACTACTGTCTTAAAACGTGGGAAATAAAACTAATATTGAAATACTTTACTACACTCTTTTTCTTTTTAACTTTTAAGCACAAAAACAAAACTTTTTCTTAACCTTATTATCTGTTATTTTGTAGGTATCTAGAGTTGGTGAATGAGTGGTTCTGTGTGGAAGCTAGGCTTGTAAGAAAAGATTTATGCTTTTTTCCTGATATGTGGTGATTCATTTTTAACACCTTTGCCTGAGCCAACTTCTCTGTGCCACTGATGTAAACTCCACATTCATCCACGTGCTAGCTACTTTGTGTGTTGGTTTTTTAAGAAGGGACAAGCAAGAAGACACTGAAACATTTAAACACTGAAACACTAAAAAGAAACTGATGAGCTTTGAAGGCTTTCTGGGAACATGGTAGAGTTAAACAAGATAAATAATGCCTTCCCAGTAGATTGAGTTGCTGAATAGTCCCTTTCATGCTGTCAAACTGGGAAGCAACAATAATTTACCTCTTGAGCTTATTTACAACTTTCAAACTTTTCTCTTTTTAATTTTACCATTTCTAAATCTCGTTAGAGTTTGTTGAAAATTTTAAGAATTTGGAGTGTTGGTTTTTACTCAATAATTAACTACACTAAAATTTAGTTGAATGAATAATATTTCAAAAGATGTACAATATATGTTACTGATATTGTCACCTAATTGCAACACTTTTACAGAAAATATCTTCAAAATGATATATCAGTAATTTATCATTAGACGTATTTATTACACTGTCAATGAATCGCAGTTGAAGTTATACTTTATTAAATGTTAAATTAAACTAATACTTTATTGAAATTAATGACATGAATAACATCAATATTTATTAGTAAGCTTGTTTGACATTTTTGTGCTTGAGACAGCACACAGTCTGAAACATTTTCTTCAGCTAAGATTAAAATAGGCATATATTAAACATGGGTAGCAGAAGTATCCCTTCCTCTCTCACTTCCCTCAATGTCTATTTGCACTTTTGCAGTAGAGACTAGAGAGAATGTAAAACAAAAATTCTAAATACATGTCTGTTCTTAATGCATTACCTCTTAAATTATGGTATGAAATCTAACTTTTTACTAGGAAAACTTACTCTCAATTTTGTTTCGGATGCACTTAAGTAGTCAAATTAAGAATTAAGGATAATTTAGTAAGTACAAATTTACACATTTTAAGTATTTTATCTCCTTCCAAACCTCCAATATTGGAGAAGAGATAAAGAAGGTAAAAAGTGATTATGGACCTAATTCATTCTCAAAACTGGTTCAGAGACTCCTTAAACCATGTAGAAGGGAATCATAATCTAATAACAGGTGACCCAATCTAAACCCAACAAATCTGTCAACCAAGGTTCAATATATTAATAAGTTGTCGAATTTAGGCTAAACAATCTGGTTAACCTGGCTCTGATACCATGTAGAAAATACTTATCGGCCTAATTCACCCTCAAAACCAGTTCAGAAGGTAAGATTTACACCTCACTTATATACTATATCTATAATTCAATTTTATTTTTAGTTAAAATGAAAAGGAAAAACATTTTAGCAATCTCATTCCTCGCTTCAAATGACCCTTCCATGCATTTCAAACACTAGATAATAGCATCCAGAATTATGTTCCTGACAAGAAAAATACAAGTTTGGTTACTAGTTTACAAACTGCCTCTGATGAGGGGAAAACAGCAAAGGAAAAAATAAAGCAAGTCCTATTTCAAGGAGAAAGAGACTGTAAAAAAGAAAAGAAAAAGAAAAGAAAGGCAGGAAATGAGGGCATAGAAACAGCAGCATAAATGCCTTTCTCATTACAGCCACCTAGAGCAAAAGGCCAAAACCCAGTTGGCTTTCTCTGTTAATCTGTCAGGGCAAGCTGTCCCTTGTTGATGACATGACTGAATTTGAAGGTGCGGTGGAAAGTGACAAGATGTGTTTAAATTAACAAATTATGTGGGCACGGCTCATCTGTTCTCAACCTTAATAAGAGGAAAGAAGTTGTGATATGTGCAGACACTATTGAGTGAGCAAACATTCCTCATATAGCATTAGTTGGACCCTTTTTATATAATTTTATAGCTGTGTTCACTTTTTAATTTTTATCTCCTATAATAACTCTTTTTGATTGTATGATAGAGATATTAAAGTTGAAAAATGCAAGGAATGTGCACAAAACAATACAGGTATGTTTGTTCATGTATCATTTTCCTAATAAAAGCTACCCTCTACTCTATTGATGGAAGATTGTACAGATAAGTGAAGGTTGACTGCATTCATCCAAGGTTAATTGAACACATCAACAAAGATACCCTAAATTTTCTCTGTTTTAGATTGAGTGCAATCTTTCTAGTTCTACTTTTATTGTATTCTTACCAAAAATCTTGTCTTCTAGTGATTGGAGAATGGAGCTCATGGTGATAGAATTGCCAAGTAACCAAAAGGTACACTGTCAATTCAATAATGAGGGTTGAACCTGCACTGTAGAGATAGGCCTTTTGTCCTATTTGTAAAACTGAATGTTAGCATTTTGAAGAAGGATGAGAGGTTATAAAAATATCACTGGAATTTCAGCTGAGAATAGATAGCAAAACCGAAGTTCCAATTTTGTTGGAGTTCATTTTTTCGTTTGCCTCCTTTGTTCTTTCTACAAGCTGCCTTGTTAACCTGTGGCAAAAGCTTCACTATGGATCCTTCCCAAGATTTAGCATCCGAGGTGGAACTCAATAGCACTGAATCTGGATGGACCACTTATATTGGATCTCCTATCTACAATGAAGTCTCCAATGCTGACGATGAGCATAGTGTAGATATTGGAGACTATGGAAACAATTACAAAAATGCTCATAGAAACATTTATGATGATGACAACAAAGTAGAGAACAATGATGACTTCAACAGAGATACAGATGAAGAGAGTGATGATTCCATGGTTTCTGATGCAGCTTCTGGTCCAAGTCACCTTCAACTTGTATGCCTAAACAGTGGGGGAAGTCATGGCTTGGATTTCACTGAGCATACAGAAAATGATAATGAGAAGACCCCCTTGACCAAGAGATCCACCAAACAGGTAAGAAAGAAAAGGTATGAAGGAATGGTTGAGAAAGAAGAGTCCTCACTGCTTGTGGCAGATAGTGCAGCTAGTCATGTTTGAGGAGGAGCCAGGTAAGATACTTTTTCTGTATGCATACATGGTCAAATTATCAAGGTTCCTATAATATAATGAAACTTGAGATAACCAAAAATAAAATAAAAAATGAAGTGATACATCTGCTGAGAGTTTCTAACTTTAACTTACAAAGAAAGGTTGGTGTATCACTTATATGCAAGGAATGTATTATTAGCCAAAGTATGAATATCTGCTATTATCTCTGCAACATAAGGGAGAGGTTAGCAATACTTTTCCTTTGTATGGATTGTTACCTCACTCACAATTCAGCACTCAGTTTTGCCACCTAAACTGAAAGTCAAGGAATTGATTGCACTCTACCGTTTAATTACCAATGGCTAAAACTTGCTATAATTTCTGGCATCATTTTTTAGTCTTATACAAACTTTCTGCTTCTGTATAATTGATTCAAAGCATTGAAACAAGCTTCCTTAAAGGATGATGGCTTTGTTTTCTTGGCATAGGTACATAATAGCTGAATTTTTCATCTTGGAAATATGGTTGGGGATGTTGAACCTACTAAAAGGGAGACTCACTGACCAATCATGCAATGTGAACAAGTGTACAACACAAACCAATGAAGCTTGTAGGAAAAAAATTGGAAGGTTTATGTAAAATAAAATAGTAGTGAACCAATAAAATGTTTATGTTCAAGTTATACTGTAATTGCCAATAGAGGGCAAAGGGACAATGTCTTAGGAAGTAGAATGGTTGTTTACTGAATGAACATTTATTGTTTTTATGAGTGCAGACTGGTCTTCTCTTTCATCTTTACTATCAGATAATGATAAAAGTGTTAGAACTGTATGTGCAGAAATATAAAGTCCTGTATTGATAAAAATGAATCATTGTGCAACAAAATTAAATATTGTGTTTGGTTGAAAATATATAAGAAAAATACAAGAAGATAGATAAAAAAAAATAAAAAATGGTACGATGAATTTTATTATTTAAAAAAAAATCTCTTGTCTAATATCATGCATTATTTTTTATTTTTCTTTCTATATTCAAGACCAAACAATGTATAATTTATACCATCAACACCAAACAGTGTATAAAAGATTTTATATCATCAACGAAAAATCATCCTTAGTAGGATTTTAATGAAGAATTAAATATGATTTTAGATTTTCTTAAATAAGTGAATTTTAATTTTTATTCTTATAATGTTGTTTTTGTTCATTTCTCTAATAGTCCTTCTAAAATAAATCAATTTTGATTTTGATCTTTATAAAAAAAATTTATCTGGCTTTAATCACTCCAATATCTAGAATGATTATATTTATTTTCCAAAATTTATGTTAGAACAGATAAATTATATTTATTTTGGAATTTTTTTATAAATCACATAAAATATTGGCATTACATCATAGATTCTAATTTTTATTAAATAAGATGTTCACTCAATTTTTTTACTAAATATATAAACAATTAACGAGTATTATTAACGGTATAAAGCAAAATCAAAATTTTAATTTATTGAGAAATGAAAATTAAAGAAACAATTTTAAAGAGACAAACATATTTAAGTTTTAAGATAGATACCATAAAAACTAAAATTTATTTTACAGACATATTTTTATTAGATAAAAAAATTTGTACAACAGTCTGTATATTATTTATTATATATTTATTGTCAATGTTCTTTTTTACTAAATTGCAATTCTGGTATTTTTGTTCTTACATGGGATTTTGGCACTCCTGTTCTTACATAATTTTCTATATTTAAAAAAAAAAATTGGTAAAATATCCAATTTAATGTGTTAATTTAATTTTTTTTTTTATATTTTAATTAAGTTATTTCCTGATAAAATCTTAAATAAACGTCATAGATCTATAATTCAATTGAAACCAATATAAAAGAAGCACAACCCAAGTAAAATGAGAATCAACAAAAATCATAAATCTGAAAACTAAAACTATGAATGGGAATTAAAGAGAAATTTAACCTTTTTTTTTAACATGTGAAGAGTAAGAGATGCATTACTTTTCTTAATTCAAAATATACTAATATTATAATATTTATTTATTATAAATAAAATATTCTTTAAATATCCTAAAATTATTATATATAGATTTCATAATAAATAAATATCTATAATAATACATAAGAAAAGTTTAAAACTTCCTAATCTAATAATTTTGTATTTGACACCTTTACAAGACACACGTAAAAGAAAAATAAATCAAACTCCTTAATTACAAAATCACAAGAAAAAACCATTATTCATGTTTTTTTAACTAAATAAAATTTAAGTATTTTCAAAACCCTAATTTAAGGAAATTGAGTAAATATTGTTTTTAAACAATTTGTTTATATGATTTATTTTTAATTTTTCAACGATGTGATTTTGAAAATTTCTAAATTTGAATATAAAATTTATAGTAGATGATTCAATAGATTAATAATTTTATTAAAATAAGTTATAGATTACTATATTATATTAAAAATAAATTTAATTATTATTTTTATTTTTAAATAATGTGAGATTTATAAAAAAAAAAATTTACTAAAAAAAGGAAAATTGAAAGTGTAATGTTGATTGAAGAATGGGGAAATAAAATAGAAAAAACAATTAGAGAAAGAAAAAACACCATTGAAAGCAACTACAGGAAACATTCGTACGAAAGAAGAACAGATGATGGAGATAGGAAGACAGAATACGCTAACATCCACTCAGCCTCTCGTTAAGACAAGGGAGGATATTCACACTATTTTCTCAAACTTCATTTCACTGAAAATTTATCACTATTCATCATTTTCTCATTCATTTTCTTTCATGCTTCATTGTTTCAAATTTTTTTGTTTTTTATGAATTGTGTGGTCTCATTTAAATATGATTATTCATTTGATGATTTGAAGTAATTTTCCAGCTACTTGAATGCTTAATCTCATTATTTTCTCTTTTTTAACCATCCTTGCATGCTTCATTCCAATATATCCATAAATAATCAAATTAGGCTTATAAATTGTTTCTTTGAAGCCTTTTGTTTTGTTCTCAATGTTGGTCCAAATTACTTAGTTACAATTATGTTTTTTTTAAACTTGATTATACTTTGATATTTTTTAATATATTTTCGAAAGTATAAGATGTTGGAATAAGATAAAAGAACAAAAATTCATAACTAAAATAAACTATTAAAAGAGGGGGAAAAATGACAATTAATAATAATATAATTTTACTAAAAAAATTATAACCTCTTTCTATAAATTCAAAATAATAATAATAATAATACTTTCTCTTAAAAATAATTATTAAAAAATCTTAAAGAAAAAAATATTTTTCTTTAAAAAATTAAAGTAATAAAAAAAATATTCTTAAATGATTTAAAAAATATATGTTTCTTATATAATATAAAAATTAAATATTAAAATAAAAATTTTATATTTTTCTTCTCATATTAAAAAAATTGTGTATGATTGATTTAATAATGAATAATCTAATAAATTGAATAGATATTATTATATAAGTTTTAATATTATATTAAAATAAAATTAAATCTAATTTAATTTTATTAAATTAATTTATAATATGAGGCTTATATGGAGTTAAATAATTTTTTATTTTTATTGTTTGAATTTTCTTATATAAACTTGTGAAAATTGAGTTTGTGAAATAATTTTGTGTGCGTATTTAACACGTGAAAATATTGAGTTGGAAAGGAATAAAGAAAGTAAATATTTAAGTTGGCATTATTCACAACCGACAATATTATTCCAACTGTCAATTCACCATGCACGGATTTATTTTAAAACTTTCACAATAAATTCTCTAAACTTTATATATAATCATTTCATAATTTTTTTATAATAATATAATAATAAAAATATAATATATAAAAATTATTAGTATTATATGATTATATATAAAACAATTGTCAAAATATTATTATTATTTTTTAAATAAGAAGAAATAATATTTATAACAATTTATTATTAAGAATTAAAGTTTGTTAGAATGACAAATAAAAATAAATACAAATTGAACTTACCTTCAAACGAAATGGTGTAAAATAGTGGATTAATAAAAATTTTGTAGAAGAATAAGAATTATGTTACGAACAATAAGAATAGTCAATTTGTTTTTTTAATAGAAACAGTTAAAATTGTTTTACATGATAAATCGATCATCGTGCTCCATGATTGATTTGAATACATCGATGATAAATCTGAAATAATTTATCATGTGAATAATATTTTCTCATGTTTTTCTTTATTTTGAGTTTCCAAACAAACCCGATAGATGTTCTAAAATCAATGATGGCGATATGTTGCATCAGAATAATTACAAGCAATAAAATTATCCCAAATCAAAGTAAATCATTATGTAGAAATGAAATTGCATATCTAGATTAACCTAAATCGGAAATGCATAGGTGCTAAGTTGTAAAAAAAGTAAACCTTATATGCAATTACGTATAAGTATAAATAATCGGTTAACAATAATTTATTAAATGTATTATATTTAATAAACATATGGAATACAATTAAAATATTAAGTAACTGTCTTAAAAAATTTTAAAAAAGTAGATATTCATAAACATTTTCCAAATCGATACTTTCTAAAAAATCAAATAAAGTTGAAGAAAATATGAAACATGAAATGAGATGATTAATATAACTAAAAAGCTAGAATTAATATATGTAAAATAATTGGAAAATGTAAAAAACAAAGTAACCAAGGAAAAAGTTATTTTAACATGATTTACATAAAAATTAAAAGTACAAATTGATTAGCTGAAAATGGTATAAATTGAGGGATAGGGACAGTGGAATTTATTGTCGTCGCTTTTGCAAACAGGGAAATGCAATGAAAGAAAAAATTATTTAAATTATTAAATAAAATTTAAAAACTATAAATTATATATAATTAAAAAGTTTATTGAATTTAGTTTTTAAATATAAGTTTAGTTTTAGAAAGAGAAAGAAAAAAAAACTCTTAGAAAGAGAAAGCTATTTTCTTTTAATTTTACTCCTTATCCAGAAAAAGAAACAGTTCCCAACTAACCACATTATCCATAAAGGCTTTCTCTCAGCCACAAACCATCTTCACTTCACTTTCTGTGCTCACAAACAAGCTACGGCGTCAGAATCCAAAAAAAAATTATAATAATAATAATAATTATTATTATTATAAATTAAATTCAAAACTTCTCTTCTCTCCATAAAAAATGTTGTTACGTGGCGCTATCTCCGCTCCTCTCCCACCGTCTCTCCGTCTCCGCCTAGCCCCGGCGCGACATCTCCGCCAAAACGTCTCCGTCGCGTCGTCCTCCTCTTCCCCCTGTGGCGACGACTACCCGCTCTCGGTCTCCGACGCGGCGCTGGAGTCGCGCGGGTTCTTGCTGCGGCGCGGCGCGGAGGGGCTGGACCTGGAGGAGCTGAACGCGGTGTTTGCAGCCGTGGGGTTCCCGCGGCGGGACCCGGAGAAAATCCGTGTGGCGCTGCAGCACACGGAAGCGGTGCTGTGGGTGGAGCACCGGAGGACGCGGCGGCCGGTTGCGTTTGCGAGGGCGACCGGCGACGGCGTCTTCAACGCCATCATATGGGACGTGGTGGTGGACCCGTCGTTCCAGGGCATTGGGCTCGGGAAGGCCGTGATCGAGAGGCTGCTGAAGGAGCTTCTGGGAAAAGGAATTTCCAATATTGCCCTCTACTCGGAGCCCCGCGTTCTCGGGTTTTATCGCCCGTTGGGCTTCGTCGCGGATCCCGATGGCATCCGGGGAATGGTGTACTCCAAAAGACAAAAGAAAAAATAGGATTTTGTTTTTTTGTAGTTGAGTTTTTTTTTTCCTTGTTAATTTATTGATTATACTGAGTACCAAGTTTTATTTTCATGCATTTTATCAACTACAGATGGTTATAATTTAATCAGTAATTTTAAATTCAAAATCATGTAATTATGTTATATATTAAAATGGAAATTTTATTTTCAATTATGATTGTCTCTTGAGAAATATAATAACACTTCCTGAACTTTGTTGTAATGAACTTTTCCTTTATTTGACTTTGCGTTAACTATCTTACTTTAATAATTTTATTATACTTGCACTCTTTTCTCTAATGGTGTTAGTTATTAAAGTTATTGTACATGCATGTATCGTGTGTTTTATATTCGCACGATATCCCTTCTTCATTTTGACCAAGATGAATTATGCGAATCAGGTTTTCCCTCTCATGGACTTCAACTATTATGAGGATCCAACAACCTCATCCTTCTGAATTCCCAAACCTTCCTTGGTGAATTGGTTAAGCCCAGTGACAGAGGTTGAATTGGAAGGGCACATTCATGTGTTTGACGAACTTCTCCATCCGTTGACTGACCTACCTGATGATTGAGCCTGCATACACCCAATACCATCACCATGAGCTTGAGATGAGGGGTCTCGTCGTTCCTGGTGGTAAGGGCCTCCAGCAAAGTGGGCCACTGAATACAGAGTGTGTTGCAGAACAACACTTGTACAAGTCTTTGTAGGGCGAGACCAGCTAATTTAGCATCTGCAAAAAAATGGTGTTTGTGCAAGTCTCTCTCCAATATTGCATTTGTGTACTCACATAAGATTTGGGCCCATCTTTTTTAGTGAGGCGAGTGACTTGAGTCAGAAGAATGACTTGTACAGGTGTGGTTTTTGTGCTGTTGTCATCTTGGTCAAATATGGATGATATGTCGTGAATAATTTAAAAAACACAAGGGGGTGCATGTGAAAAAGCTTTAATAGTAAAGGGGGTATGTATGATAAATTCAATAACAAAGAGGGAGTATGCGCATTGCACATATTACATATTGCACATTGTGCAATAACTTTAGTAGTTGAGATGTATGTGTAATAGATTTAATAAATGAGGGGGTGCATATGTAATAAGTTTAATACCATTACTTGACACCTTTACTGAGAGGGGTGTAAGTGTAATGAAATTATTAAACTAAGAAGGTTTGTGTAGGGTCAAAGAGAGGAGGTAAATGTGTAATTATAACAAAATTTAGAGTGTTACTGTAATTTGCTCTAACATATATTATTTGAATTTAAGTTAAAATATTAAGTTTTCAATAAAAGATTCTCGAAGTTAAGTGCAGGAAGCTTTTACATTAGTATATCAAAGGAATATATAAGACCATATTATTAATGATACACTCACTATAGTAATATATATATATATATATATATATATATATATATATGCATGTATATGTATATATTTGTGTTTGACAATCTTTTTAGGACTCAGATCAAATGTCATGCTTTCCTTTACCTGTACTTGATCATGCTCTAAGATGTGCGTCGGATCTGAGACATACTGTTTCAATTATGACACTAAATACATAATGAAGATTATATAGAAATGGAGGTGAACCTATCTGGTAGACAACATTTATAAGATCCAATAAATTTAGGGGATAATTCATAGACTTATAGCTATGTCAACATATGTTGTAGGTGACTTTCAAAAATACATTATGTCCTTCCTTGAATTCCAAAAGCTTTCTTCTATTATTGGCATAACTTTACTGTCCACTTACCGTTTTTCTCCTAGGTTGATATCAATTTTTCTGTTTATTTCTTTAACTTGCTTCTACATCAATCCATTAACATTATTATTAGTAGAATTTTAAGGTTTTAACTGTTTTTTTTTTCTTTATGTCATCTGCTTCAATCCTTGTCTACTTCTATTTTGTGGTTTAATTTGAATAGAGATTAAGAATTAGGAACAATTAATGTCCTGTTTAGAGCTATGCAGAAGAAGAACTTTGTCATATCACATTCACAGAACCTTCTGCTTCTGAAAGGCTTAAAAATATGTTTTGTTGTTTATGGGCTAAACTGGATTTGGCTCTAAAACAGGCATAAAAATAGGAATTAACTTTACATCAGAAACTGGTAATAGGAATTGACTTTGTATCGACTGTACAATGGAAATTGGCTTGACTATGGGAATAGATTTTGGGAAATGACCTTTGAATTTCGCTTCTTCATGGGGAACAGGCGCCAATTGGAAATAACTTTGGAGTAGGCATACGTATAGGAATTGATTTTGAAATAGGCTTATAGCTGGAATAGGAATGGGTTTTGGAAACAATTGGAATTGACTTTGGAACAGGTTTAACATTTGGAATTGGTTTTGGAAAAAATCCTTTGAATTTTGCTTCTCCATCATGTCCTTTAAGACTTGGTTTCGCAAATTCTTCATATAGAACATTCCAATCTATGATCACTTCATTCCCTACATTAGAAATGCAGAAATACTTAAGAGAAAGACAGATAATACTTTTTTTCTTGCTTCGAACTGAGGACTTTGAGCAGAAATGCACATAATATTTCAAACTTTCCAGAAACTACTAGGGCAAAGATTGATAATATTTTTGTAATACACAGTAAATTTGAACTGTTTCATTTCAAGTACACACAAATACAATGAAAAATTCATAGCCAATCATCAACTATATAATGATGTTACTTGCATAATGATCATAACTAGTTGGAGAAATGACTGCACTGAAATCATGTGGTTCTGACTAGCTTCCATGTAATGTTATTACTTTTTTTTTCTAAATTAAAAAGTAAAAATTATGAGAATTTTTTTGTAGTTGCCACCACGCTCCACCTCCAACCTCCAAACACAAGTATGGTTTAAATAATGTCAGGGTTTCAATAGGTGTCAGATTCTTGATTGTGGTTCTCTTTAGTCATATTTAATATAATGTTATGCATACAATAAATGTTAAATAATATTGAAGTATATTCTCTAAAGTTTAATAATGTAGTACAATGAAACTCAGATAAATGAATGAAGAAAGGAACGTTGTTTGATAGATTATTTTATGGGTACATCTTCCTTTTCTTCCTAAAAGACTCCTTACATAGAGTATGGGGAGGATGACTGTTGCGACTTATTACTCTAGGGGTTGAGGTGAAAATTCTGAATTTTCACTTAATGCAAGAATTTGTTTTGTAGGGACTGTTTTATTCTACAATTTCTCAATTGGCGTGACAATCTACTTCAAAAAATTTGTTGCATTTTTTATTAGTGTTTTTCTTCCTTTTGTTTAATACTTTAGCTTAATGAACGTTTCCTAAACTTCAAAATTGTCCAAGTTTCATTTTGGACGAGATAGTAAGGATTTAAAAGAAAAATGGCTTCGAACAATTTGCAGACGATCTATATGTGATATCTTTGTCAGAAACTTCAGTCTACCCTTAAATATTATGATAATCGTCTGATTTTGCACTCTTAACAATATAATTGATGGATGCATTTAATCTTCAAAATTATTTATCAGAATTTCAGAAGTATTAGACATCAGAAGTCCTTAGTTCCAACACGGTGAAACTCAATTCTGTACCCTACTTTTCCCTGCCTCGTTTCTCACGCCCCTTAACCCATGGAAACCAACGAAGCAGTACTAGATCAATTTTGTGCTGTCACGAATGTGATAATCAAAGTTTGGAATACTAGTTGGAGAGTATTCGAATGTGTATTAGGTCTTTCCAAGACATTTTTGACAATTCTACGAATAAAGCCTTCTGAAATTTGCTTTTATGAACAAGATAAGCATTCAATCATGATGATATTTCTGTTTATTGTAATGAATATGGCTTCTGCAGAGCATCCTGGTAAAAGAAAATCAATGATTTTGAAGTTTATAAATATTTTGGTAGATTTATGATGATACTTCTGGAACTTTCTCAGCTCCTGAGAGTTAAATTTATGCTTTGGATCTGGTGATGAGGGTTCTATCTTTAAAGTTGATACTGTGATTTGAGAAAATAATGAAAATTACACCTCTAACTTGGAAAATAGCCAAATTACAAATATAACATTCTAATTATAATAGCAATTCTAGCAGTAGCTATGTGTATTTTTCTCACTTGGAAGAGAGATGATCAATTTTAATTGCTTCAAAATGAAGTGCATTATATCATCCCAACTTCCATTCACTAATGACTCACTAAAGTTAATGAGATCTCGTAATCTACATATTTTTCAGTGCTTGTAGTTCGAAGAACACATTATTCAAACCGAGATGATTTGAATATACTCTTTGATCACATTAATTTGATCTCTTGTAAAATTGAGTGATAGATGTGCCTTCAGAAGATATTATAAAAGCTTAAAGGGGAGAACAATTTCTGCTATTCTTAATCATTTGGAATATTACAAAGTTTTGGTTTCATGAAGAAAAGGATTTTGTTATAAAATTAGAAATAACATTTCTCATATAGTTTAGCCCTAAATAAGTCAAAGGAGGCATTGAGTGACCAAGGTTTTCTTCGATAGTGCAATATTTACTCATATCTGATAGCTAGTGTTGCCTTAGATCTTCTGTTCATCTTCTTCCTCTTTTTATTTCCTTTAGCTTTTCAAAATTAACCTTATCACTTATTCAGCAGATCCGTAGACACCGTGGAAGTCAGAACAAAACCATATACAATACATACACACACTGAGACTATAGGCTTGTTTTCTGAATAGATTCATTACGTAAGTCCATCATATTCCTCAAAACCTATATTAACCTTTAATTTAAACATTTATTACACAATTTAAGATAAAACTCTAATCCTAACTGCAAAATATCAATTTTTGTCCAAAATAAAATCAAGCAATAAACACAATACATTCTACACAAAACACAACAAGGAACTGGAAAAGAACAAACCATGATTTTAAATCGCAGCCCAGTTCCGATTTCGTTGCAGCCAATTGCAGCCGCATTGATGCTGCATCAAAATTACAGACAGTTTTAAGTCCATGAAAATTAAATCCCCTAGATTTTGAATATTTTACAGAAATTCCTAATTTCTAAGCACTATAAAAAGAGAAATTGAAATAGAGAAAGCGAAGATGGAACAACCGTTGAATGGAGGATTCAGGAGGAGACGTCTTTGGCGTTGTTGAAGAAGGCTGTGGCGCAGAGAATGGACGCAATGAAGGCGATAAAGGCCAAGCCGATGAACAAGGAAAGGCCCGCAACGAGGAAGTCCAACAGGCCCAATCCCAACATCACCAGAATGGCCATGTTGTTGGTGTTGAGGTCAGAATCGGAAAGAGAAGACCATGTGAGGAATTGGGAATGAGAAGAGAGAACGTGGATGGATGCGTATGAACGCTGCACACGGAATCCAAACGCATCAAAGAGAGATCGAAGTTTATCGATTCCATTTTACCCTCTAACCTCATCTCAGAATGCAATTCACGTGTGAAAAATTATTATATATAGAATATACATATATCCTATTTTCCTTAATTACTTCCACAAATTATCAAGTTAATGATTAAATTCTTAAGAAAAGCCCCTAAATTTCTTTAAAATTTATATATTTTTATTTTCGTCTCTATTAAAAGAATTTGAATTTAAATTTAAATGATAGTAATAACGTATATTTCGAGATACAAATGAAATTTCTTTGAAAAATAAAAAAACAAATTGTTAATTTTATTATAATGATATTTAGAGTGTAATATCATAATAAGATATAATTTTTGGGATTGAGTTGATCTTTTACTCTAAAATAAATGTTTTCTTTTTTTTTCTCAATTTTATGACAATGGATTTGGCTTTGATTTTTGTTTTTGAAATATTAACAAGTCACGTGGTCTCTATAATTTTCAAATGATATAGTCTTAAAAAAACTATTAAAATAAATTATTAGAACATTGTTTTAACATCTTTTTAAATTTATTAAACATTCCAAAATTAAGATAAATTAAGATTTAAAATAGTAAAATAAATGTTAGAAAATGGGTTGTTAATATATATATATATATATATATATTAAAAAACATAAATAATTATTGAAATTTTGTGAAATTATAGTGTTGAATTTCCACTCTTAAACAAATAGAAAAAAAAAGTGTAAGATGTTATTATAATAATAAAGTTTTTTATTTTGATTATTTTAAGTTTTTATTTGCACACACAATTTATATAGAGAAGTAATTGCAAAAACTTATTTGCACGTGTTATAGTGGTTTGAATTAATAAGTTTGAGTAGAAAATAAATAAGAAAAAAGTTTTATAGTAATGTTTAACATATTAATCTTTCATTAAAAAAGATGTGTCTCATCAAAATTTTTATTTTTTATTATTATACGAGATTTGGTTAGAAAGTCAATATGATGATTTGATATTCTTGTTTTTACTCTTAGAATTATCCTTCTTTATCATTTCTCTTCATCAAAACAGCTTTCTAATTTGATGACAATTTTCATGTTCCCTTCAACAATTAAAAGCTTTAATTTAACATCCACCATCAGAATTGGACAATGTGTACCTATAAAAACATGAGTTTGACACTGGTCAGTGGTCACTGAGTGCAACTAAAATATCCTTCTTCTGCAAACATGTGGACTTAATTTTCATATATTCCCCTGGTAGAATCCTTCACATTGTCACAATTTAATTTTCATTAACTTCATTTGTGGTTCCTAGATCGATCAATGCCTCCATCTGTACAAAGTATAAGTGGCTCATTTCTAGTGCTTCTTGATTGCTCACACTGAACTCTTGTACTCTAAGCAAAAGCATGATTCTGTAAGCTGAATTGAATTGATGAACTGTACAATTTTCCATTTCAAAAACCCTTTGGTCCAAAACCTGAGAAACCAAAATTCAACACTGTGATTACTAAAAGGCAAAACTATTGTAGGAGAGGAACTAAACATAATGAAATGAAGAATTACCTTTGAACATAGAAAGATCTTTTGACATAGGAAGATTAGAAAGACCTTTTGACATAGGAAGATTAGAAAGACCTTTTGACATAGGAAGATTAGAAAGATCTTTTGACATAGCAAGATTTGAGGTAGCCATTGGCGGTAATCGGGGTAATGTTATGGGCTGTAATTGCTTGCGCTCAATCACAACAGCATTAGATGTGAGAAATGACTTGGCAACAGAAGCTGAATGCTCTATACAACATCTAACTACCTGCAACAATTTTCAAGATAACACAGTTGATCATTGTGTGCCACCTCCACTGCGAAATTGGCATGGCTCCTTCATAGTTTACACTAATTCACATTGCTGTTTCTGTTCCCTTTTGTTTTTCATCGGTTAGATAATTTATTTAGTTCCTATAGTTGAAATTCTATCTTGACAATTTAATTTGACCTTTAATGCAAACATTTATTATGTAGATTTCTAATGTAAAATTCCCATATTTAAAAGGCATTTAAGTGACTATACCTTTGTTGGATCCATGATCCCAGCCTTCATGAGATCCTCATAACAGTCTTTAGCAGCATTGTAACCAAAATTCATGTTATCGTCCAATAAAACCTGCATCACATAAGTGGCATCAAGATTGCATTTTATTCAATATACGTAGTTTAGTTGAATAAACTAAAATCTGCAAAAAAAAAAAAAATCCAAATATCTTATTGGTAATTAAAATTGTTAACAATTGATATTTTTCAGTTATCCTATTAAAACCTTTAATATCTATACAGGTATTCTATTTTGCATTTACTTGTGTTAAAAAAAAAAAGTTTTAAGTGTGACCATGATAATTGAGATTATTGTAGAAAAATATAGAAAAGGACTACTAATAATTAAGATTTTTCAGCTACTATATAAAATATTTAATTTGTTTTGCAATATTTCTATTTTGCTTGTAAGTTTAGATAAATTTTGTTTTTATTTAGAAGAAAAAAAGTTTATAGGTATGCACTCATTATTTGTATTTCTAATGTAGTCATAATCCATTGTTTACTCTAACTAATTAAGAATTTCATAGTTTTTCCATTATTTTTGTTGTGAAATTAGAAAGTATTCAAAATGTAAGTTCAAAACTTACAGAAACAGTTTCTCAACAGGCTCAGTACCTTGTCTATGACAACATTGCCGTTTATACCAGCATTTTTTGCTATC
Source organism: Macrotyloma uniflorum (assembly GCA_016859785.1). NCBI lineage: Eukaryota > Viridiplantae > Streptophyta > Magnoliopsida > Fabales > Fabaceae > Macrotyloma > Macrotyloma uniflorum. Next base: position 899,879 of record BDMB01000021.1, read on the forward strand.
ATTCTTGCAGGATAGCTTAAGGCTCTTCTGAAGATTTCAGCTCCAATCTGCAGATAAATATTACACAGATAAGTGATGAATAGTTAAAACAAGAACTTGGTTGAATTATAAACTTCAAACATGATGATGGAAAGCTTAGTAGTATGGAACAAAACCTTTTGTTCTTCATTGTCCAGGAGTATTTTTATGCCATCCACCTTTTTGGATAGTCTTAAAAGGCTACAGCCACCACCAACGACTACACCTTCATCTATTGCAGCCTGCCATGTTCCAAGTAAGAAGCTTACTAAATAAATGGTGGCAAATCAACTTGTTAGAGCCACGAAAAGAAAATACCTTGGTTGCATTTAGAGCATCTTCTATTCTTAACTGTTTATCCTTCAGCTCTACTTGTGTTTGTGCTCCTACCTATGATTTAGATTTAAGTTGCTGAAAGGTAAATGAACTATCTTAAAAGGAAACAAAATTCTTAAATTCCACAATGTCCACACAAAATAAAATGAAATTGACATTACCTGAAGAATGGCAATGCCCCCTGATAATCTTGCTATCCTTTCATTCAATATCTTTTTTGGAAATTTATCTACTGTATTCTGTAAAAGATGAAATAGATGTGTAGGTAATCCCAGGATGTTAACCATATATCATGTTACTTTCAAAATTTAACACTGCTCAAGTGTGAGATGTGATGATTTTGAAAGTTCTGTATGCACCTCAACAAGCCTCTTCAGTTGATAAACCCTTTTCTCTACAGCTGATCGTGTACTCCCATCAGTAACTATTAAGGTAGAATTCTTTGTTATGACTACCTTAGTAGCAGAACCCAGAACATCCTTAGTAGCCTTTTCTAGGCTGAAACCCATATCTTCTCTAATTACAGTACCTAAAAATCAACATATGAATTACAAAAGGGTGTAAAAAAATAAAGGTTATATTAGAGAATAAGCTAAAACTTGAAGACTATACATGTAAAAATGAAACTTCCATTCAACATAACTATTGATGTTTTCTTTCACTCAACATTTTAACAGACTGAAGGAAATGAAAGCTATTGCTTCAGTTATATATCTCTTTTTCAGTCATTGAGGACAAACATAGGCACCAGTTAATTTGACTTAAACTGACATTTAAGGTCAAAGTCATCCAAGTTCATATGCTTAGCAACTGCTGTTATTTATTTCTGATAGAAATATTTCTTTCTTGTTTTCTAAGCATATCAACAAACAGAATGTACTCAAACTTGTAAATTTGAGTGTTGGATATTCTACCTCCAGTCAAGATGGCAATGTCTTCCAAGTAGTGGGTCTTGCGTTCACCAAAGGCAGGAGCCTTAATGGCAGCTACCTTAAGCGCGCCCCGGAGTTTATTTTTGATGACCGGAGCAAGAGCTTCTTGCTCAATGCCCTCTGCAATTATCACAATTGGGTACTTTTCTTTTGCAGAATTGTTTAGTATGTTGATCAACTCCTTTGGGTTTGTGATTTTCTTGTCCACTAAAAGCAACTGCAACCAAAGAACTATGCATCATATAATTATTTGACTTAGTTACATATTTTATAACTCATTACCATATTAAAGATATCATAAGCTCAAGCATGGAGCTTGTTGAGACAAGCTTAAAATACTTGTTCAAATAAATTCTGTATAAGTTCTTCAAAATTCCAAATGACCCTAATTGTTATACCTTGCAGTTGTGGAGTTCAACTGTCATCTTTCTTCTATTGTTGACAAAGTATGGGGACAGATATCCGCGATCAAATTGCATTCCCTCCACAATCTCTAGACTATTCTCAGTACTCTTTCCGGTCTCAATTGTCACTACTCCCCTTTTGCCTACTTTATGCAGAGCCTCAGAAATCATGTTTCCAACTGAATAATCATTCCCTGCACTGACTGCTGCAACATCTGCAAGTTCATGATCCTCAATCTGCAAGTGCAATCAATGTTGTTAGACTTTCTAACTAGAAGCAACAATTGGCACGAAGCAAAAATCATAATTAAATCAACATCTGCAGCCAGATAATTTTATTATGATCCTTAAAATTTTAATAATCCAGATGTTCTAAAAAAAATAAAAAATGAACGGAGCTTACCTCTCTAGACATGAAACTGAGTTCAGAAACAAGTGCGGTTGCTGTCTTCTCAATCCCACGAGCAATTTGAACAGGATTCATTCCAGCAGCAATAACCTAAAGAGAAGAGGGGCTTCAGAGCTCAAAATAAGAACACCCCTTTAAAGTCATTGGCATGGTGACAAAAGCATCAACTAAAAGCTAATGTTTCTTCAATTTTATTTACAAATTTGAAAGACATACTTAGGAATTTTTTTAATATAGCAAAACATGTCAATTTTCATATATGCTAACCTGTAATCATTTTGTTCTGATTGATGTAATAGGATACTCATGTTCAGCTTGTTTTGTTTACCTTTGTACCCTCTCTGATTAAGCCATGAGCAAGAACAACAGATGTAGTTGAGCCATCACCAGCTTGGTCATTGGTTTTAGCACCAGCTTGTCTCACCAATTTAACTCCAACATTTTCCAAGGGATCTTCCAATTCAATCTGAAATAACATTGGGAAAAAAAGTTCACAAAAAATGCACAAAACCATATTACTATTAGACCTGATTATAGACAAGTTTAATAAACTACACAAGCAGCAAGACAGGTGCTTATATATTGTCACTTATCCACAACCTTAAAACTACCATATTACAAAAACAAGAACGTCAATCAAAGGGAAGAAGCAAATGGTTGATGATGAATGACCAAAAAGAAAAAAAATACCTCTTTGAGAACAGTTTCTCCGTCATTTACTATCTTGGGTGGTCCATACTTATTCGGCAGCACAACATTCCTCCCCTTTGGACCCAATGTAACACCAAGCAGCTCAGCTACCAGGTCCACCCCTGCCTGCACCATCACACACCAACTCACTCATATCTTGTGAAGAACCAAAAACGAACTATGATGTTAAAACACCAGAGTACTCCAGAATCCTTACCAACAGCTTCTTTGTTGCTGAACCATCATGGTTGAAGTAAAGCTCTTTGGCCATAGCTCTCGGGCTTAGAAAGGAAGAAAAAGAGTTTCTGGGCCTGGGAAGTGATGATGGATTGGCAAATGTGAATGAAGAAGATATAGGAGAAGGAGAACATGCCATGGTTTTGAGTTTCTTTCAATGGTTGTGTTGGTTTGGAGTAAGTAACAACTACTATATTAGTGTTTAGTGCAACAAGTTGAAGTTGAACAACGATAAATTGAAGAAAGGTTTCTGAGTTTTGACAATGTCAGTGGATAAGAGTATGTGCAAAGATCAGAAATATCTCACTCTTGTATTTGGTGAACAAAATGAAAGGAAAATATCTTACGACTAATTTTGGCGCTATGTAAACTATTTCTACTTACATTGTTCCTCTTTTATTTCTTGTTTGTGTGTTTATTAGTCACAGATTAATTTCGTCTCTATCAAACAACAATTTCATGGATTACATATATTTTTCTTCTTTGTTACATAATACCACTAATCACTTATTTTTCTAATTTTATTATTTCTTTTGGGATCTACCCAGAACAAGTTAATCGATTTTATTCAAAATAAATAATTTCTAGGTTAAGTGCATATATATTTAGATAAAAATACAATAAATAAATTATAATTAATAGTATAAGTTTATATGTAAAGTGCTAGGAATTTATTACGATGAGAATGTTTGGATAAATATTTTCATGACCATTTTTTTTAACAAAATATATAAAAAGTAAAAATAATTTAAAATTATTTATGAACAAGTCAATTTATAAAAAGCTTTCTCGTATAATTCTTCTAATTTTTTAATTTTTTAATTTGTATATAAGTTAATTTATATATATATATATATATTAAGAGTGTTCACGGTGGATTTGGTTGGTTTTTTACTAAAATATATCCGAATCAAATATAAAAATTATTTGCGGTTCGATTTGAAATAAAAAAAAAAAAATCTGAACCAATCCAATCCAATTTTAGCAGTTTAGTTTGGGTCGATTTTTTGCGATTTTTTTTTTAATTTTTAATTTTATTTTTTTTATTAATAATTGACTATTTTTATCTTTTTAAATAATACATTAATAAAAATATAACATTACAGGGAAACATATTAATGAAATAAAAAAAAAAAATTTACCGCTTGGATAAAAAGAATGATTAGATAAAGAGTGAAATAGTGTGGTGGAGATGGATTTGAATAAGAGTTAATGATGAGATAATGAAATCAGAATAAGGAAATTTCAAGTAAGGAACCATAAGATGCGTCTAACAAAATAAAATTAAAAGTAAATATAATATTATTTAATAATTGCGGTTTGGTTCGGTTCTGTTTGGTTTTGAAATACTAAACTGTAAACCGAACCGAACCGCACGGTTCTGAAAAAAAAAAATTCAAAGTAATTTAAAAACTTACAGTTTTAATCGATTTGCGATTTTTTGAATCGATTCGATTCTGAACGCCATATA